>JAJJMA010025395.1:0-25653 GCA_023529015.1 Papaver nudicaule
AATTTGGTGTAGTTTTTCTCGGCTGGAAAAAGGGTCCTACTGATGTAATATACTGGCTTTTCTTCTTCTTTAGTCGTTACTAGTACTGCACTGATGGCGTCCTTATTCGCGGCTATGTAGAGTTTCAGGTTCTCATCTTTTTCTGGACGTTGCAAAGCTGGCAAACTCGCCAAGTAATTTTTGATCCCCTGAAACGCGGCCTCCCTTTCGTCTGCCCATATGAACTGTTCTCCCTTTTTTAAGATACTAAAGAAGTCTTTACATCTGTCCGAAGATCGCGCTATGAATCTGTTGAGGGCTGCCAATCTTCCATTTAAAGCTTGCACGTCTTTTATAGTTGTTGGTGATGGCATCTCTCGGATTGCTTGTATTTTAAGCGGGTCTGCTTTGATTCCAGTTTTTGTAACTATATATCCCAGGAATTTTCCAGAGGTCACTCCGAAGATACATTTTGCCGGATTGATCTTCATGTTAATCCGCCGCATTTGTTCAAGTATCTCTCGCAGATCTTTCACATGAGTACCAGCCTTTTTGCTTTTGACCAGCATGTCATCTACATAAGCTTCGACGGTCTTTTTCAGCCAAGGACGAAAGATGTTCTCCATAGCCTTTTGGTAGGTGGCACCGGCGTTCTTTAACCCGAATGGCATTCTGGTGTAACAGTATAGCCCGTTGGATGTTAGGAACGCCGTATGTTTCTGATCTTCTTCCGCCAAAGGAATCTGGTTGTAACCAGAGTAGCCATCCATGAAGCTTAGTAACTCATGGCCGGCTGTGTTTGAAATCCAATTGGCATATTGTATTTTTTTGATAATTCCCGTTTCAATCATCTTATCTAATTCGGATTCAACCGTTGTTTGGTATATGTCTGCTAACTTTCGTGGTCTTTGCTTGAATGGCCTTACTGACGGGTTGATATCTAAGTGATGACATGCCAAGCTGGGGTCTATTCCTGGCATTTCGCTCATCTTCCAAGCGAAGACATCGGCGTATTCCCTCAGCAAATCTTCTAGTTCATCTCGCTGCTCTTTCGCCATCAATGTTCCGATCTTTACAATCTTCGGATCTTCACTGGTTCCGATGTTTACGTCCTCGGTTGGTTCTGTCGGAGTAAAGTTCGGAGTATCTTCATTCATGTCACTAGGGTCCTTCGGTGCTTCCTTCGTGATTACTCCTTTTTTGCCTTGTATTATTTGATTAATTTCTTTACTAATAATTTCCTCCTTTTGCTTCCTGTACCTTTCCCTTCGGTTGTGTCTCACATTTTTTCTTTGATCGATGTCTTTTTCGTGGCATGCTTTTGACTCCAAGCTCTCGCCTTTGATTTCCCCTAGGCCTTCGGGAGTTGGGAATCTGAGTTTCTGATGCAATGTAGAGGGTACCCCTAAGATCCCATGGAGCCATGGTCGCCCCAAGATTGCACTGTATGGTGATTCGATGTCAAGACACAGAATGTTGTGTTCAGCTCCATCGAGGCTACGTACACTGGTAATAAGATGTCTCCCTTCGGTTTTGACGCTCTTCCATTAAATCCGTAGATCGTGTAATCCGTGGGCACCAGTGGCATATTTTGGAAATACTCCCTGTAAGCCATTCCGAATAACACGTCTACCGAGCTCCCTGGATCGACCAGTATTCTTGGTATTGTCTTCTTATTTATGTTTACTGTGATCACCAAAGGATTATTACTTGGTCCGTCTTCGGGGAGGTCCGGTGCCGAGTAAGTTACTGGTTTTAGCTGCCATGGCTCGAATTTTCTTGCTTCGGTGACAATCATTATTTCTCTACCATCTTTGTCCCTTTTGTGTATTCTTCCCCCAATGCTGCTGCTTCTTGAGCTGACGCTTTCCCTTGTATGAATCATTGAATTGCAATGAGCGGTTTGTGCTGATGTTATTTGGATGACTTGTCCCGAAGATCCTACTCGGTGTCTCGGAGCCTGGTCCGATTTCGAAGCCATTCTGGTTGTGATCTGTCAGAAAACAAAAAACCCGTGAGGTCCAAGGCGGTTAGCGCAGTGTACTATGTCGGCCATGTAAGTCTATACACTGCAACGGTTTTATCTGGTGAATTTTAAAGCAGGTCGTATTTGCCCTTTTTAGATATATTCTTAGCTGCACGTTTTGTCTTTTAGCCAAAATCATCTTTTTCAATGGTTTCTTTTATTGAAATTTATTTCCAAATATAGTAAGAATTTTGAAAACCCTAAAATTAATTTACACACAGATATTTTTCATAACCGTTTTTCTTAGGGTTAGACTCCATTGTTAAGTGTTCAAAGCGAGAACCAACTACCCCTTTTAAAATCGGCTTCATCGCATCAAGGTCTTGAAATTCTTAATGGATGATCTTACCATCTGATGTTGTACTCAGAAAACTCATAAACATACTAAAGCCTTTAAGGTTCTTTAGACGCTTATGGTACAGGAGCTTCTTTTTGAAAAACAAGCCTTTAAAGATCTTTGACAAAAGACAAGAAAATATGTAAAGAATTTGAAAACCCTAAAAATCACAGGCAAACCCTAAGTTGTTTTAATCATCCCTGTTTCTAGCGCCAAACTGTACGAGTAGAAAATCTGCATAGGTACATAAGGTACCATATCCATCAGATCTACTCATACATACAGTTACTTTAAACAAGATTCAATGGTGCGAGGACCATAAGAACAATACCGAAGGTAAACATAATAGCAGTAATCAAAGGCTAAATGCATCAAGACTTGTATTAATTTTTGTGTTGTAACTACATGGATTATAACCCTAAGGAACCAGAGGAGATACAAACCTAATCCCACTCTTGCCGTTTAGGTTCTACCCAAATGAATCCAACCCCTACAATGTTTTCCAAGCTCGCCTTATATAGGCCGAGCTTGGGTGGTTTACAGCTAATAAGACAAAGGACTCAATTGTGGAGGTGTCAGTCCTTGTCGAGTAAGGCGGTTTATTTGGTGGTGCTCCGAAGTTGACTCTGGGGCTTCGGTCCCTCGATGCGGTCTGAATCCTTTTCTTCCGAGTCCTCACTTCGTTAGCGTTTGGTCTCCTTTCCTCTTTGGCTCAGTCCGAGGCTTCGCTGCCGATCCTCTCGGTGTGGTTATGCTTCTTAGATGTGAGACACGTGACCCGAGGGGTTTTACCCTCCACACTAACGATCCTCAATGAGTCAATAAGATAAAGATTATCTCTAGTATGTTGGATTCTATCTTGAAGTGTTTTTGAGATAACAAAACACTTGCAGATAATGATAAAAAGAATTACAATTGAGATTAATCTCTATTACTTGGTTATCAAGTTTAGGGTTTCCTTAACTTGTGGGACAAATAATTGTTGCTTTATTCCAAAGCAACCTATCTTATTGAATGCTATAAATAGAGGTGTCTACGGACAGATACCGCAAGCATCAAGCATACGTGAAGGTCCTTAGGGAAGGTATTGTAAACTCTTTTCACTTCGGTGAACGCTTGTTGTGGTATAGTCATCCTCTATAGGTTGCAGCTCCTCTGGGAACTCCCTACGACTATAAAAGACTTCTCTTGAGAGTTGGGAAGCACAGGTAGGAGATTGAGACCATCTTTGGTTGAAATCGGATTAACCTGTAACCTTGGTAACCTGATCACGTTCTTGTCTATTCCATAGTCCGTCTCTTCTGCTATACGGCTATTCAAGAACTGATACGTTACACACAAGGTTGAAAGGTAGCAACGCAAGGCTGTACTCGGTGTTGTAAGACCTAGTTAGCTCCAGTTGTACAAGTTTCTTAAGTGATTCTTCGTGTATAACTGAGGTAGAGACAAGTTGGGCATAGCTTACTCGATTTGCTTGTCAGCCCTGATTTGTGAAGTAGATTTCCGTATGACCTGGATTTAATCATCAGAAGGAAGTCAACTTGTGTGTGGTAAACTGATAGAGGATAGTTAGACCATACGTCAACAATTATGTTGCAAAGCCAATATTGCTGACACAGACATCGGTCAAAGCAACTCCTAGGCATGTAAAGGACGTCAGCTGGGGGAATCAAGTGCGTGGCGATCTGTGGGGGATCTAGAGACGTCAGGAGTGCGACGGTAGCCAATTCGCTTGGAGGGATGGAGATGGTCTCTGCTACATCCTAGACCGAAGTCTTATAGTAGGCTAGCGTTTGTAGTCAGTTTGTACTGGGCGGTGTTCAATCTGGACAAGGTCCCGAGGTTTTTCTGCAAGGCAGTTTCCTCGTTAAAAAAATCTCTGGTGTCTTGTGTGCTTTTACTTTCCGCATTATATCTCTGATATATAATTAAAGCACCAAGTAGTACGTTATTCAATAACCGTAGAGTTTAACCAAAGTCCCAAATTTGTTAAGTTGATCCCCAAGATCACAACTCCGGTTATCTAGGTTTGGATATTGATTTTTGAGATCGTCCAAACTTAAACCATAAGACTCATGAGCCCAAACGAAAAGTTGGTTGTATTTCGGTACCCCTCCTTTTTCAACATCCACCCACTGTTATTTTTAGATGGCCGACTACATAAAGAAGCTGATGGAACTCGATGTCTGAACTGTTGGTGCTATCTAGTCTATCTTTATTAACCATGAATTAAGACATCTTGCTGGTTTACTTTATGTTTGAATTTTAAACATCTTGCTGGTTATTTATGGAGCGGGTTACTACTCCTACTACACTCTCTTAACTAACTTCTTTTAAGATTTTAATTGGTTTATTTATCTAGTTTTGGTATTAAGTTCTATCATCATTACCATTAAATATTCTTAAATTATATCTATCTTGATGGAGATGTGTGAAAGAAAAAAGAGTTAAATGGGTTTTAGAATACTGCAAACAGAAATGTTTAAGAATTGTATATAAAATTTAACCATGATGGTTCAGCAACAAAAACAATTCAGGTTCATAGAATTTAATAAAATAAGATCTTATTTATTATTTGAATAATTGAGTAATTATTTGCATAATTGAGTAGCAAGTATTTGTCATGTGTTAGTGCAAGTTGGAGGAGATATGTTGGCATACCTTGTTGGTGTAACTTAGATCCCAAGAGGGTACTTTAGAAAATTGCAACAAATAAAAAATGGGGTACTCTGGTAAGATTTATTTGGAAACAAGGGTACGTACTTTTGATTTTAGGGAGAAAAGGATAGAGTGAAAGGTCCTTGAATGTTGGTGCAAAAATTAGTAAGACAAGTTGGGGCAAGAACTAAAGTTCGGTGCCAAAATAGTGAGTTACTTGTGTTGTTCTTGCGCTCAAGGCTTGGTTTAATTTTTCAACATCCCATTTCAATTTTAGAAATATAAATTTGAACTAGGCTCACTAGTTTATAAACTTGTTACTTGTGGGTTTTGAACCCCCAACATAGCCTAAGGCACTAATGTCTTCGGCATATATTATATTGGTTATGGTTAAACCCCGACACACTGGCTAGTTATTGGTGCAGCAAATAGGCATACAACGAGAACCTAATACCAACATCTTTCCCCTGCGGTGGCAGCAAGATGAGTCAAATGTTTTCTTCATAAATCAACGTTTCCCTTGTATTCATGGTTTGTCCTTGTCACTATTTCCATTTTATACGTCAAATCATCAACGCGACATACTATTTAAACGTACTTTTCTTGTGTGAAATATTTCTCTGTTTTTCTCTGCCCTAAAAGAGCTGAACTTGGAATGGGAATACAGAGCAACCAATAAAACAATCCCAGCAGTGGTACTTGTACTTAGACACCACATGGTAACTCAATGGATATTTTGACCCCAGGGTGATGTAAACATATCCATCATACGCAATCATGTTACTAAAACCATCTAAGGAGATCTCACTTTTATCATTGAGTAAATTAACCCGCGGGTGAACAAATGAAACTAACAAAACGAACAGGCAGGTAATGAGTATCTTCTCAGTTTTCTACTATGACAGACAACTATACATTACTACACGTAACTTTAAGTCATATAACTCTTCTCTAGCTCTATTGTGATTGGATTCCCCATTATATCATTTTTTTTCCTTACTTCATCTTCCCAACTTGATTTTCATCTTTGTGAAATTTCAGCTCTTTCTTTCTTCCACCATGGTTGGAGCTAAAAAGACCTTGAATGATACCTTCCAAGCCAAACGCTCAGTGCAAATGGGTATGGGAAATGATTGACACATCGGCCACACTGCCATACTTGAGGTTTTTGTCACAGAGAAGTTAGATGAATTTAGTTTTGATAGGGAACTCAAACCTTTCTTGATTTGTTTTGAAGCAAATCTTAACCAAGGTGAGACTTTTAATATAGAAGAGATCGATGCTTTCTTAATGCTGGACAGTAAGGCTCTTGCTTTCCAAAAAAACAAAACAAAGTATAACATGACAGCATTTGAAGCGAGGAAATTCGGAGCTACACATGTTGCTCAAAGAAGACTTATTCAAGAAGGCTACCACACTTTTCTTCCATTCAAATCTGAAGAAGAGTTTTATAAAGTTTGGTAAGTGAACAAAACAAACTCTCTTAGAATTACTTTTTAAAAAAATCTCTTTGTTTTTAATTTATTTTCGCACCTTCTAGGGATTACCTATACAACAGGAAGGCAAAGGCCGCAAAGCTTTTCAATGCTCAAAACCCAGCTCACCTACAGGACGTTCGCTATCCAGCTGACTTGCTCCCCTTGGGAAAAGATTACCAAGCTATAGATCAAAAGGTAAAAACATCATATCTCTCTTAATGTTTAAGAATGGGTTTTAGAATACTGCAAATAGAAATGTTTAAGAATTGTATATAAGAGCATCTCCAACGGTGGGTGCTAAAAATCCTATGTGGAGGTCTTATTTAGACCTTCATTTATGAGGGTTAACACATCTGGTGTAGATAATACTTTTGGACCTAAAATCCATCTCCAATAGTATAAGGTTTTAAGCTTAAAATTTGTTACATGGATATAACTAATTAACAAAATCAATTGATTTCCTTTTTTTCAATTGGTTCATTTTATTTATAAACAATAATTTAAATATAAAAATTAGTTAAATCGATGACATGAAGATCTTACCAAAAGTCGAGAGAAGACTTTCTCTAAGACTTTTTATTTACCCTTATCATCACCCTAATTTATAGAACCCACTACTGAAGATTGATTTTTGTTAAGTGAGGGTCTTGTATCCTAGGTCTTATATCCACCCACTAAGGGCATCTCCAATAGTGGGTGGAAGTCTTAATTATTATTGCCATATAAGATCTAAGACCCTATATTTCTAAAAATGAATCTCCAATAGTGGGGTCCTAGAGTTTAAGAGTGATGACATGGACTTGGAAAGGTGTTAGAGAAAGTCTTACCTAGACTTTCGGAAAGACCCTCCATTTTATTTATTTTCTTTTAATAATTATCTTGAATTGAGTTAAACGGTTCAGATCTTGTCCACATAAAATATCTCAAAGGTTAAACATACACTGTTGGAAATACTTTACTAGTTTTAAGGTTAATCTACATAGAACCTTCAAAATAAAGGTCTAAATAAGACCTCCACGTATGAATTTTTTGACCCACTATTGGAGATGCTCTAAGGATTATGCCAAAGAAATTGTATATACAGACTTCTTGGTGGCATCAATATTGACAAGTTATTTTTAGGAATTAACCACTTACTTAAAATGTCTAGTGTGAAATATATTGAAAAAACTTTTCCCTTTTCTAATGGCTTAACTGATCGCGTATAGTTGACAAGCTTGCTGCCGTCTCGCCTTTCTTTTTTGTAGAATCTACTGCACGGTCCAAGATTTTATATCTTGGTTTACCGGAGGGACATTGAAAATACTTGATTAATGGTTGGTCCTTTTTCTTTTGTTAGGAGACAGGAAGCCGGCTACACACGTGTGGGAAGACACCTTCGTATTTTTTATATTCCTTCAATACCCCTGAATGAAATTCAATGGGTTATCTTCTTCTCAAATCGGGATTCAATTTTTATTGTGTCTGTATCTATCAAGAGCTCTGGTGACCGATGAAGAGAGTTTCATCTAATTGTGAATCGGAGCTCGCGGGATAATTACTCGTTAAAACTCTTAGATCTATAGTTGAATCTGATCTTTTCTTAATCAGTGGAGGTGTTTTGAAGTTCTTCAATTACTGATCTAAGTGATATTTTATCAAAACAGAAGTTGATTATCATCGTTAGCTAGCTGAATTTGAAGTTGGCGATGATCTAAGTGATGTCTCTGGAGACATAATGCAATCTCAGGTAATTTTAGATTCATTTTTTAGGTTTTCATTATGAGAATTTAGTGATTTTTAACCTAATTGATAATTAATAAGATGAGAATGAACTAAACTGTTGGTTTCGATGACTGCGAAGTATGCGATGATTTTTTGATTTTTTTTAATTATTTGTATCTAAAAAATTGTGAAATGATCAACAGATTTCTCAATAATGAGAGGAAGTATAAGTTGCAAAATTTGGCTGTGTATTCGGGTTTTTTGCGTGGTTTGGAGTGTTCTGGTTTACGAGCAACTCGAGCGAGTAAGATGTCAAAGTTTTGTCAAGATCCTCAGTTGAGTAAGGGTTCTGCTGCATCCAGTTCAGTTAAGAGATGGGATGGGTAACTTTTCTGTAGTTCATATTATTAATGTTTCGGAAATCTATCATTTGTGTTGTGAGTGGATTAGTTCATTTTTTAAAATGCTTGTTTGCTGCAACTATAGGTTGAGTTAAAGATGTTAATCCACTATATTCATTGGAATGGTGTGCAAGGTAAGTAGTTAGGGACATTTGTCGTTCTTTAATTTAGTTGTTTCATTTTTGTTGTCCAATTGTTTTATTATCAACAAAGTTACAAGAAAATGAGAGCTTGTTTCTAGTTTTTTTTCTTTTCACCTGTACATATCAATATGTACTGTGATTTTTGATTGGATTTCACACATAATGTCAATGTTAGACTCTTGTAAACATAATATTTGATAGGATTTTTGATAGGATTTTTGTTGAAGAGTCTGTACATACTGAGTTTTCACCCAATACATGTGGATATGTACTGAGTTTTTTGTTCTTGTACATCTGTATATGACTATGATTTTGACCAGAGGAATTATTCACCAACTTGAAGAGTCTGATGCTCAGTACATATCAACTTGTACTGGGTTTTCAACCAGTACATATCAATTTGTACTGGAATCTGTACTGGGTTTTCAACCAGTACATATCAACCTGTACTGGGTTTTCAACCACTACATCTCAATCTGTATTGGAATTTGGATATGATGCTTCATGGTGGTTTATGTTAGATACATTAGAAACCCAGAGTATACAGTTACAAAATAAGTACTCCTCGACTAGGTTATAAGGTTAACCCCTAGATTTGTGCGGGGTTTTCACGCAGTACATATTGATATGTAGTGCGTTTTCAATCAGTACATATCAATATGTACCGTGGATTCATCCAGTACATATCAATATGTACTAGCTTTGGATTAGGAAAATAATTTGATTGGACATTCTTAGCACTGTGGTTTTGACCAGTACATATCAATATGTACTGCGGTTTCGGCCAGTACAATGTCAATATGTGACGGGGATTCACCCACTATGTATCAATATGTACTAGCTTTGGATTAGGAAAATAATTTGAACATTTTTAGTACAGTTGATCTGATTTCTGTATGTCTCATTACACGAATGGGAGTAAGGCTGAGTGAAATTTAATACTTCGACTGAAATGTAGTAGGCTTTCTTGATTTATGAGATTGACTACATTCATCTCTAATTTAGTTTAGTTAACGAAGATTCCTCTGGGGAACAGACTCACCAATGTGTAACTAAACAGAAACGAAGAATGCCTTACGAACAGATTTATAGGTGTGATGCATCAATTGAAGTCAAATAGACCAATTTTAAACGACAATTTATATATGTTTGAGTCATTAAGCTTACTATAAAAACTATTTGAACCAGCTAATATCTATTTTCGTAGTAATGGTCGTATGAAGCTTAGACAGTCATCGTATTCAATTCAACTGGCTGAATTTGCAGGATTCAGGTATGGCTAGTACCCATGATTATTAAGGGAGTGATGATCAACCTGTTATCTTGCACATGCTTGAGATCCCACCAGCTGCAGAGTCTTTAAATGGAATTTAAGTGGAGTTAGAATGGAATTGGTTAATGTGGCTTTTCCTCTTCTTAAAGGTAGATACTCATTCATCTTCTCATTTTGTTCAAAGTGTTGTATCTAAAAAGCACTTGAATAGTTGTTTTAGATACAGTATTTGTCGTCTCTCTTTAATTATGATATAAGAAACAGCTAAACATTACTGCTCTGACCAGGTGTTATTGCTACAACTGACGTTGTGGAGGCATGCAAAAGGGTCAACATCGTCATCGCAGTCATGATTGATGTTCCCAAGGAAGGACTAGACGTGATGTCTAAAAATGTTTCTATCTACAAGTCCTAAGCATCTGCCCTAGGAGCATATGCAGCTGCTATATGCAAGGTTCAACTTTTTTCTCAAGTTTAAGGGTGGGAAGAATGGTCAGATTAGTGCGCAACTCTTTTTTGCTTGATCGACAGTTTTGCTTATTTTTATGCAGGTTTTAGTCGTTACAAACAGCAGTGCATTGATCACCAATATATACTGTATTTTCACCGGTACGTATTTATATGTACTGGGTTTTTGCCAGTATGTTTTGATATGTACTGTGATATCTCCAAGGTTTTTCACACAATACATATCAATACGTACTGGGTTTTCACCAGTACGTACCAATATGTACTAGGTTTTCACCAGTACGTTTTGATATGTATTGTGATATCTCCAAGGTTTTCCACACAATACATATCAATACGTACGTACCAATATGTACTGTGATTTTCATTTTCTATCTTAAATTTAATGGAATGTGATTTTCTATTTTGATTTTGATTTTTTTTGTGTCTTCTGTTATAGCTTTGTTTTGCAGACATAGATGGACTGGTAAATATGAAGCTCATTTATGGGAAAGGTTGAGAAACTTTCTGCTGGTATCCAATTCAATATTTTGTTACTGTTGGGTTATGTCACTTCATGCCTTTAGGCGCCAACACTTTAGACTTAGAGCAGGCAAAAATCGCCCATTACATTTGACCCACTATGTTCAAGAGGCAGAGAAGTACTAGTCCGAAGACGAAGATCATAAGAAGGTGGAGTCGGAGAATGTTTTGGAGAATTATGCCTACAATATGAGGAATACCATCAAGGACGAGAAGACTGCTGGGAAAGTATTAGGATATGTCAAGAAGAAAATTGAGGATGCAATTGAAGCTGTTATCCAGTGGCTTGACATCCAAGATGGTGCTTGACCTGGCATGGGTGGTGCTGGTGGCATGTAAGAAGATGGTCCTTCAACGGGCGATGGTAGTGGTGCTGGACCCAAAATCGAGGCAGTCGCTTAAGTTGAACTTGGAGTAGGGAAGTTGCTGCTTTGGGGCTTTAAATTTGACAGGATGCGTTTAGTTTATTTAGTTTTAGCTTTCCTTTTGTGCTGATGTGAAGTTGGATACTTTTGGTTGTTGTGCGCCTGGAAACTAGTTGAAAATATCTCAGTTTTAGTTTGTGTTAAAATCCTTCTTAGCTAATTTCTCTTTATGCCTCTTTTAGTAAATAAAGGTAGGAGGAACTGACAACTTATTTCTATTGTACTATTGGTTGCCTTATTTCAGAACTACTGTAACTGGCCTGCTTGTTTCTGCCAGTACATCCAAATACGTACTGCAGTTTTACCAGTACAACCAAATATGTACTGGCGAAAACCACTCAATTTTCATCAGCTCGTACATATTTAGTTGTACCAGGTGAAAAACCACTCAGTTTTAATAAGTACAGTCGAGTATGTACCAGCAAGACACTTTTTAAAACCATGTCGTTTTCATCATTACAATCAAATATGCACTAGTAATTATAACAACAAAATCAACCGGGTTTTCAGTCCAACCATATATGTACTGGCAATTATAACATCAAAGTCATCGTTTGTTCAGTACAACACAATATGTATCGATGAATCATACTGTAAAAATTATTTGCAGGCTATAAAAAAGATGAAAATGATATTTCCATTAACAATAGTATAAATCAATTTACAGTAAGATGTAAACAATTTATACATTCTATTACAAGAAAACCCTAAAAATAATTAAAACCCTTATTTGTTTTCTCCATGATGTTTGGTTGAAACCCTAGAACCTCTAGCTTCAGGAACTTGGATTTAATCTAAACCCAAACGTAACATCAATCAATAGATCCTTACTGATACAAGTAACTATTGTTAGATCTTGATTCTTCACCGCCAACATCATCGTTACCTTATGGTGATTTTGATTTTTTTGTACCGGTTATTGATTTGAAAAAAAAAAGAAAGAAGAAGAGGTAGGAAGAAAACGAAGAGTGAAGAACAAAACGAATAAAGAGAAAGAAAGACCAGAGATAGCGGAAGTTATCAGAGAAGAAGGAGATTTCTGAAATCATACGTGTTTTTTTCACACGTTTGGAGCCAAGGTTATCTCCGTCATTTCCACAAAAATGGACCTCCGATAAAATGATAACTTTCAATGGACCCTAGATTAAACCGGGTCCGGGGTTTTGGACCAAACAATAAATTTCTCTTCTTTTTTACTAGAAAAAAATACAAAACAGGGTTTAGATTATGGGTTTGAAAACCTAGTTTAATTAACAATCTAACTTTGACACTCTTGGACACTTGACAAAATGGAAGTGAGCTACACTTAACAAACAAGAGGTATACTACTAAGCGTGCAAGATGAGTAAATCGCTATATACTGTATTATTTTTGGTATCCAACGGAGATCATCAAAGTCTCCAAAAATAGTTGAAGTAAAGTGGCATCCACCACTCTCTATGGGCATACTTGATGTTGATGGGGTGTTCACTAGGGACCTAGGCAGGGCAGGTTGCGGTATAATGGTGCACAATAATGACGGATTGGCAATTTGCATCCAACTCAATCTCCGTAATATTTTGGGACTCCAGCTTATACTTCTACGATCTTTCTAAGGCCGGTTCCAATCAGGGGCGGAGCCAGGTGGGCTCATGTGGGTTCACATGCACCCACAACAATTTCGATTTTAGTTAGTATAGGGTGGTTAGTTTGTAATTAAAATTAAATGTGGGTGCAAAGTGTATCAAATGAACAAGTTCTTAAGAGATAATAGTAATAGGTATTGTGAATGTAAGGGCAGTTAGCATAGTTTGTATATTGACGGTTACCATATTTCTTTGACGGAACGTTGAATAGCCGTGGTGAATTTATGATACTTGCAGTTCATATAAACAATTAATGTTGAGATACTTCAAAAAGAAGTCATTTTTTTTTTAGCAGTAAATGGAAGTCATGTTTATTTAGCATCATCGCCTTCAAAACGGGCAATGGCAGCACAAATGTAGTTTATGAAGTGCCGCAACCACCACCTCCTTCACAAGTGCTGCAACCACCATCTGAAAAAAAAACTTAATTTTATTTACTGTTTATTGCTCATGAATATAAAAAACAGCTAATTTTTTTTTGCGGCCTACGGCCGCAAAAATGTCGCACCCACAACCAAAATCTCCTGCCTCCGCCCCTGGTTCCAATGGAAGCTACTAAAAGAAGGGATTTGCTAGTCTACGTGGGCTAGCAAATGGGTTTTCCCACTATAGAAAAACAAACAAATTTGATATATAAGTAGATTATTTTAAGATATTTTGTGGGTCCAAATAATAAAGAAAGATTTTTAAAATTAGATAAATATATATGTGGGAGTGAGACCAAGTTTTGATTAAAAAATATTTGTTAAACGAAAAAGTAGGAGAGATTAGGTTTTTTAAAGATAGAAAAAGTGTCGTCGACAGAATTTATGTCTAGCTCGGTGGAAAAACCATCTGTCGACAGAATTTCTGTCTAGCTCGGTGGAAAAACCATCTGTCGACAGAACGACACTAATGCTGTCTCACGTTGGAAAGTTGCAAATTTGCAACGTTGTTTTGCCTCTTTGCTGCGTCAATTGTGTGCCAAAACACTCTTAATTTGTGTTTTTTTGTGTCCCATAAGAACAGGCCTAAGGCCCGTAATATGGGATATATCTGGTATTGGGCGCACCTGGAGAACAGTAGAATTCTTGAGGAATGAACAGATTTTCTCACATCTTTGGAGAATGTCTTGGTAAAGTGGGGCGCTACTACTAATCATCTAGACAATGCTGCTGGACTGGACAACCCAAACTTTTATCCATGTTTTAATGAAGAGAGATGTCTTATCCGTTTCCTGTGGGCCCACCGCCCTTGGATTTGCAGGGGTTGGTTTTTTGAGCCAGCATGTAAACTGAACTACAAACAAGATACACTTGCACAACTTGAAGGAAGCAACAAGACATAAACTGGTTGATATAAACTGCATCAGCAGTTACCAGGCAGAAACCATCACAATGAAGAACCGCCAGGAATATATAGGAAAAACAAGACAAGCGAACAAGTAAAACCCTTCATATTAGTGTACTCCATTGCTTTACTCTCGAAAAATTAAGGGATTGAGTGCATTTTACATTTGGAGATAGCAATACATTTTACATACATACATAGAGACATAAAAAGCCAGGAAGAGAGAAAAAAATTGACAACTGCTGATAACGTAGTAATAAGTTTTTGCATCATTAGGTAGAGTAATCGATCGAGAGACCAAGAACCACAAAGGACATTAAAAATAGTAAGTGGTGTTGTGAAATGTAAAATTATAAATTGACTAGAGATTATGACAATTTCTTCTATTCAGAGAAACACACATGATCTTGATTTCTTCTGTCGTTTCTTTTGTTTAGGAGGCCGTAAAACAACTTTGATTGCAGCATCGAATACAGTCTTCACATTCTGTAAACACCAACAAAGGAAGAGTTCCTTCAATCCCAGTTATTATGTTTATGCATTTCTTTTGAATTATGAAGTACGTACTCTGAAAGTTGAAAAAAGTTTGTTTTTGCACTATAGTACGGGTAAATTCATTCATACCTGTTGAGTTTTGGAGCTGCATTCGATATAAGTGGCTGCACCAATCGCCTTCTTCAAATCCTCGCCCTAACCAAAATTCATGGTAAATAAAAGCAACCACATAAATTTTGATTGGTTTTTTTGTTGGATAAGCATTTACCTGCGCAGTTGATATTGGTGTTGCAACAGGATGGTCAATCAGAAACTGTTTGTCTTCCCTCAAGTCTGGCCATCAAAAACACTTGAACTTTCAGAATTTTTGAGTACATTTAAAATTGAATCTGATTAGTCACAAGCAAAAATTGAAGTTTAGATATCTTACCAAGCTTAGTCCCAACTAGCACTATCGGAACTGTTGGTGCATAGTGCCTTAGTTCAGGGATCCACTGCAAAGAAACACGGCCGTTATATGTGTTAGAAACCGTTAATCATTTCAAAGCTTAAAGAGAAGAAGAAGAAAATTGGATAACCTTTTTGGCAATGTTTTCATAGCTAGCTTTGCTGATAAGAGAGAAAGCCAATAGAAATACATCAGCTCCTCTGTAACTTAAAGGCCTTAATCTGTTGTAATCTTCCTGGCCTGTTTTAAGAAACAAATTTGCACCTCAATTTTGTACAAATTTTCGGTCCATGTGAAAGAAAATCTAAATTCTGTTCATCTTTAGTACAACAATCCAAGAATTTACCTGCAGTATCCCATAACCCAAGATTTACAGTACTCCCATCTACCACAACATTAGCACTGAAATTGTCGAACACGGTTGGAACATAGTCCTGCATATGCATATACCAAAGCCAGAAAAAATATGGTTTCATTAGTAAGCTAATTCCTATGTTTGTAAATGAACATCAATCACAGATAATCAATCGTACGTACCGTTGGAAACGTGTTACTTGTGTATGAAATGAGCATGCAAGTTTTCCCAACAGCGCCATCGCCGACCGTCACACACTTGATGAATCTGGCTGTAGTCATAATTTTCTAGCTTCTTGTTTTGTTCCTCTCCTTCTTCTTCTTCTTCTTCTTTAACAAAGCAGCCGTGTAATAATGTTTATTATCCATCTCCTTTCTATAAAAAAACATGTTATAAAGAATTTGGTGAAGTGTTTGAAATTTGAAAAGAAGTGGGGGGAGGAGGTGTAGTTTTTAACAACCTATTGTATACAATACATACCCACTTTAGCTGCTGTACCCATTCATCGTCTTTACAATGATTATCCCTTGTAGCTTTTCTGTTTCTTTAAGTGCAAGTCCAGAACCCCGGAAACCAAAACAAACAAATTAAAAGGAAAAAAGAAAAAGTGATGGATGGTTAGGTAAGAGAGTTAGTTGGTTAAGTGTGAGAGAAGGGAGAAGTTGAATGATGGAAAACAGCAAAAGAAGAGTGTTTGCTTAGTTAACTAAACCATAATCATGATGCGAATATAATTAATATAAATAAATTGACAATACACCAAAAACACTAATTGTGCACACTGGTATGTTGCAAAAATAAGACTAGTCCCATTGTGGCACAAAATCACCAAAATTTGGGTTTTGCTTACCCCATAGGAACCGGCCTTAGGGATTAAGAATATGGGTTTGAAAACCTACTTGAACAATCTATCATTGACACTCTTGGACACTTACAAATGGAAGTGACTAACACAGCTAATGCCAAGGCAATATGTCTTCTTTAACCAAAAGGTTCCAAAAAGTAGTTTAAAGGTGTACAAAACTCGATGTTGCTGGGGTGTTCACTAGGCTGCACCTGGAGAATAGTCTCGAATTCTTGATGAACAGATTCTATCATCTTCTACTTCTAAAATCAATCAAGACAATGCTGGACTGGACAACCCAAACTTTCATCCATGTCTTAATGAATTCCCTCCAGTGGGTTTGCCAAAAATAGTAGTAATGCCAAACCTATAGTACGTACCACCTGACCTGACAATATAGTCGACCCGTCCCATACCCAGCCTAGACCCCTTTGGTTTTCTCCCTTTTTCTAGATCTGTTTAGAACTCCTCCAACTGAATTGCCAAACGAAATATACTGCAACAGTTAAAATGGTTGATATATACTGCAACAGTTACCAGAAACTGTACACACAAGAAGCACCAAGAAAATATAGGAAAAACAAACAATACATGAAAATAAGAATGAAAGTAAGAAAAAACCCTTCATATTCGCCTTGTGCAGTAGTAAGATTGACGAACCCCACCGATTGTTCATAAAGCAGCAGCTTAAGAAACCCATTCACACAGTACTTCAAACTTCTTCCAGAGGAGCAGAGAACGAGACAAAACCAGATGCAACAAAAACTAAAAATAAAAGCAAATCCCATGTTCACCGGGATACACATTCAGAAAAAATGAACAAATCAAGCATATACAGTACAGGGGGCAATATGATCATGTGATTCCTCCTTGGGATAAGATGAATATTCCCAAATAGTTGAACAGAAAGCCAAGCTCAAATTGAACCAAGAAGATTTTCAGATATTGATGGAAATACAGCAATTACAACAATTCTCGTACATTGTGTGTGAAGCAAGGCCCGGCACCAAAATTCCTTCACGAGTACGACACAAGAATAAGGTGTAATTGCAGGCACCTAAACGACTTTCTAGGATAGGAGAATATTACTAATTGTTGTTTGACAGGAACATTAGAGCAGAAGATTCACATAAAGAAGCTAAAGAAGGTAACATCAACATAGACAAGCAAATTTCCTGACACTAAGAATCACCTAACCTATACCATGTCTATGCAAACAAATTAAGTACACAGAGAATACCAAATTACGACTATGTGAGAAGGAGCCACTGTTGATATGTTAGATCAAACATGAGATGCAGAACAGCCATAGGTCATTTAAGCATTCCGATGAATAGAAGAAACTTGAAATCCCTTGCACGAGGAGGAAACGGTTGATAGATTGAGTAACACAATTACTGCAGTTGTCATATGAGCATAAAATATCTATGTAGGCATACAGATGGCAAACTAGAAAAGAAAATAAAAGAAAATCATAAAGAATTATTTGACCAAGCCATTGCCATGTTTAAACACTCCTGCAAGAAATTGTGCATCATGAATTGGCACTCACCCACATGGGTTCCTGTCATCCTAGTCCACAGCTTCAATAATCTTAGTCTAAATACAAGAGATATTAGTGCAATCACTACTGAAGTAGTTTTACCCCCTCCTCCAATCAAACATATAAAATGGTTGATATAGACTGTTGCCAGAAACCTTACACACAAGAAACCGCCAACAGAATATAGGAAAACAGTACATGAACAAATGGGAAACTAAAATGTGAAAGTAAAAATATATGAACCTTCGTATTCGCTTTCAGCAGTAGCAAGATCGATGAACCCCACCTATTGCACATAACAGCAGCAGCTTGAAAGACCTTTTCACGCAGTTCAGACTTCCAGCAGAGCAGAGAACGCGAAGTTTCAGACAAAACCAGATACAACAAAAATAAAAATAAAAGCAAATCCCGTGTTCGGCGGGTTATACATTCAGAAAAATTTGATCAAATCAAGCATATAGAGTACAAGGGGCAATATGATTGGTAAGCACAAGAGGCAATATGATCACATGAGTGGTTACTCAGGAGGAGTCACTAATAAGTCTGATTCCTCCTTGAGATAAGATGAATTTTTCCAAATAGCTCAACAGGAAGCCGAGCTCATTTTGAACCAAGAAGATTCTCAGATTTTGATGGAAATACAGCAATTCCCGTACATGGTGTGTGAAGCAAGGCCTGGCACCAAAAATCCCTCACGAGTACGACACAAGAATAAGGTGTAATTACAGGCACCTAAACGACTGGCTAGGATAGGAGAACATTACTAACTGTTGTTTGACAGGAATATTAGAGCAGAGGATACACATAAAGAAGCTAAAGAAGGAAACATCAACATAGACAAGCAAAGTTCGTGAAACACTAAGATTCACCTATTTATGCAAAATTGTTTGTAATTTATATAATACCATGATATAAATACCAAATTACGACTATGTGAGAAGGAGCCACTGTTAATATGTTAAATCAAACATGAGATGCAGAACATTCATACATTCCCGTTAATGGTCATTTAAGCATTCCAATGAATAGAAAGAAACTTGAAATCCCTTGCACGAGGAGGAAATGTTTGATAGTTTGCGTAACACAATTATTGCAATTGTCAAACCATATGAGCATAAGATATTAAGATATCTATATAAACATACAGATAGCAAACTAGAAAAGAAAAAAAAAGAAAAGCATAAAGAACCATTTGACCAAGCCTATTGAGTATTGTGTTTAAACACTCCTACAAGAAATTGTGCATCATGATTTGGCAGTTACCCACATGGGTTCCTGTCATCCTAGTCCACAACTCCAATTATACCATAACTAGCATAAAGATCTACCAAAATCCTGTCTACTCTCTGGAGTAGAAGAAATGTGAGAATTAACTGTTCACAATAACCATGATAAGGATGGAGGCACTAAACAAGAAATACTAGGATAACAAGAACAACTACTAGATGTAACACACCAACAATGCTGGATCAAACATGAGATGCTAAGAACTTAAACATAAGGTTATGGGACAATTAAGCATTTTGAGTTCAGATGCAATGAAAAGTAACTCGAAAATCCTTGCATGATGAGGAAAGGTTTGATCATTTTGAGTAACACAACCATAGAAACTGGTATAACACACGAGCTATCATTCATTTCCACCTGGTTTTCATCTATTCTCTAATCTCAAAAGAATTGCTTGTGTTGATTTGCAACATATCCATGAAATGGCGTAGCACTAATTATCTATATAGGTATACAGAGGCAAAAAAAGAAAAGCAAGATACCTATCTGATAAAACTAAAACAAAAAGTAATAGACGCAAAATGTGATCAAACCGTCTCAGCTTGCACTTTAATTCCTCGCACGACCCGAGTTTAGCGTCCAAAAAAAAACAATAATGCCCTAAGTAAACCCCTTTGCTAACTTTTGAATAGCACAAAACAATTTCCGTCTGGATCCAACAGCATTAATACCCATGTCCTTAAGATCTTCCAATGTCAAAAGCGGCAAAACTTCTTCATCCACTTCATGCATCTCAAAAACAGGTGCATATCGACTTAATCCCAATCCATTAAGTACTGACTGAACTCCATCTTCAAGTGGCATACATTCCCCCCTCTCTCTACCACCACCAACATTTCCATTTCTGTCCGAACTTGTCCCACATTTCCAATTATCATCAGAACTTGCATCCATTTCAAATTCACCACCGTGATTATTACTATTATCTCTAATACTCCTAACCGGTCTCTTTGTACCCGGTCTTGCTTCAATACCTGAATTCGCTCTACGCAAAGTAGCAATATTTTCCAATAAATGATTAGGACTTTCTTCTTGTTCTTTTAAAGGGCTTTCGGAATCAAAACCTCTATTGTACCATCCATTATCATCATCCCCACCACTAAACTTCTCATTATCTTCTTCATCGCCACCTTTCATAACCCAATTAGTCCTAACCCTTTTGTTCCTTCCACCACCTTCCACACCTGAAAATCCACCTCTTTTAGACTTTCCCCTTCTATTACCAATCATGGGCATATCCGAATTAGGGTTTTGATCAGACCCTTCTATTGTTTCATTATCAAAATCACTACCATTACCTAAATTCAATAAAGGTCGAGTCTTTGAAGATTTATTATTACCAGGTAATAGAAGCTCCTTTTGAGATGATTGCTGCTGCTGTCTGAATTTACCTCCATTCCATTGTTGTTTTCTTCTGTTGTTGCTGTTGTTGTCTTGTTGATCTCCAATGTCTCCTAATCTTACACTTGGACGACGCTGTCTTTTGGTACCCAACCCTAATGGGTTCTCAGATTTATTATTACTTCCACCACCACCACCACCGCTGCCACTGCCACCAGGAACTAGGGTTTTCACGGGGTTTGTGTTATTTTGATCTTCTGGTTGCTGCGGCTCAGCCATGGGTTTCTGAGTGGGGGAATTGTGTGAGAGAGTGAGTGGAAAAAGGATTTGTGAATTTGCGCGTGGATGGGACTTACTACTGCGCGTGTGTATTCATACTCTAGTCTAGTCTAGATGTAAAGGGTTGCGTTGGCTGGTGGTGTTTTGGAAGATTGGAAAAAGAATATTGGACTCCTGGCGTTCTAGAAAGAATGAGCCTCAACAAGTGAAAAGTCTATACATTTTTGGCAAACCGGTAAAAATACTAGATTTGTACTTCTATGAACTTGGTTAAGACCCCTTTTTAGGCCTCCTCCTATGGGACACAAATAACACAAATTAAGGGTGTTTTGTCACACTATGGACCTAGCAAACACATGTTTTGACGTTGCAACGCCATATGGAAATAGTATCGTCGATGGAAATTCCATCGACAGATACAAATTCCATCGACGTCGATGGAATTTTTGTCGAGGTCGATGGAATTTCTGTCGACGATACTATTACTGTCGTTGGAGATTCAGCTCATCCATCCACTCGTTTATGAGTTCGCCTATAAATGAGCAATTTCAACCTCATTCACTCACACCTTCGGCTTTACTTTCCTCCTCCTTCGGTTTGAAAATGGCGGGATCTCCTCGGTATGAACCGCGTTATAGTCATTTTAGGTTCACTAAGGAAGAGGATTTATGCATTTGTAGGAACTATGTGCGGCAAACGATGGAACGCGCCAATCCTATACAGTCAAATATAGGGGGGGTGAACTTTATGGGGTGCGATATTAGAAGAATTTTTGAAAGAGCATCCTGGAAACATTAGGAGTCGTACTGAACAGTCATTATCCGGTCGTTTCTGCAAGATCAATCAAAAGGTTAATACGTTTTTGCAAATAGTAATTCAAAAAAATCGTGTAAGGATCATTGGCCAAACCAACGACAAAGTCATTAATGCCGCGTTAGAAGAGTGGAGAGTACGCCATAATGGAAAGTCTTTCCGTTATGATGGTTGTTTCAATATCCTTGCGGTGTTGCCAAAATACTCGCCATTTTTATTTTTGGCCGCACATGGTGTATTTTAAATTTAATGTAATACAACAATTCCTTTAAGAAAAACTTGCATTGATGAGATACTAAAAGATAAAACATCGTTAATTAACTTTTTTCATTCAGGAAGAACAGAAACACTACATAAAAAGGAACCTAACATGTTGGCAAACTACAACTCGGATCCTTGATTATGATCATTAGAAAATCGAGGGCTGAATATGTTTTGTTGCGCCAATCCCAAAAAATCAGCACCCCTATTAAGCAATTCATGTTGAGCATCTGCATCAACATCCATGTGGGACTCAGAAGAGCTACCTGGAACTGTAGTTGCATTAGAATCATTAGTCGGACCATAACTCGGATAAGCTACGGGCTGAATTACTCTAGAGTTATCATACCGCTGAAACCCTCCCTCCGTAGGACAATATTCATGTTGCGATGCCTGGCCCTATTGTTGCGATGAAACCCAGTTCTGGTTCCATGGTTGATGTTGTTGTATGCCTGCCAACAAGGACCCTGGTGCACTCACTGGACTGACATTTGATCCACGAAAAGGCATATTACCATAAACAGGGGGACCATGGATCGTCGCTGGAGGAGTAGTATGAACATTGGGACTGTTGTTGGAGTTGCGAGTCCTAGGCCCGCCGCTTCTACTATCTAGGTTTCCTCCACTACTTACAATCCTACTCGGGGTGCTTGAGCTCAGACTTCTTCTACTACGAGTGTTATGATTGTGAGCTTGGACAACAGGGCTAGTGTTCTGAAGTGGAGTGTTTAGATCAAGGTTAAAGAATGAGCATGCCCTCCACTTGTTCATCTCCTCGATGTGCATATGCTGAAATCTACCGATGAGGTTGTGATAATCGTTACATCTTTGCTGAAGCACCTGACATGGAACATCTACCATACTGTATGGTTCAGACTCTCCAGGAAGAGCATTATTCAACGAGAATGGAACCGGATTTCCAGTACTGGCATCAATCGTTTGAACTTCCCACGGAAAAGGTGGTAAATCCGTGGAATATGGCTGAGTAGGGTAAAAATAAGTTTGTGTAGACGAAGAAGCGCCTGGATGAAGTTCCGAAGGCGGCAATGAGGGAAGGAAATTACTACTAAGTGGAAGCCTACCTATTGCTGGCACGTCAGACCCACCGTAATTTTCTGGCTCTGTAAATATAATTGTATCGGCAACCTTTCTAAACCATTGATCGTATTCTTCTTTGGTTACCTCTTGAGTCAGCCGAAACGTGTCATCCATAGCTGTCTCCCACTCCCCCAAAGATTCTCTCACCAGTTCATAATCGGCCTTCGAAATTATGTCGTTGTCAAATGGGTTGATTGCTTTTACTAACACCCCTGTATGCTGAAATATGAGTCTTTCTCCATAGTACCAAACACCCTCTTTTGATATAGGGCTATACAATACACCTGCTCAAGCTCTTGTTGTACATCTCGGTGACATTTTCATTTTTCCCCCACTGCTCTCACTGAGTGTACGGTCTGCCTTTGTAAGTAGAAGTGGTCCGTTGGGCTCCTTGTAGCCGGCTCATATTTCTGCTTGTGGTTCCATCTGTTAGTTGTCGCGCGCCCAATTTCCTTGTTCAAACATTTTCATAATTGGATGTTGTAGATGTGTTTGTGACAAAGTGGGATGGTTCACTTTAAAATGAATGTACCACCAGAACTGCGAAGATAAAATAAATTACATTATTTTTCCGGGTAAAGAATAATACATTTGATGAAAAGCAGCTGAGGCTTTCTTACCTCTAAGATGTGATGATACGCATCGAAGCTGTTGTATGATCCGGAGGAGACATCTCTCAGGCTCCTGTGTATCTCTGCTAACATTGGAGTTCCCCAAGCATACTTATGTGCCATGTCCAGGTTTTCCAAAGTCTCCATAAAACCAAAGGGTGCCATCGAACTAGCATTGGGGAAAAAATTATAGGATAGAATCCACAATATAAATACTCTTTCGATCTCATCCTGCTCGTCTGCAGGATTATCTTGTTCACCATTTTTGTAAATTGCACAATAATTTTCCCAAAAATCTCTCAAGTTTGCAACACTCATACCCTCACCTCTAATAGATAACCCATATTGTTTGAGTAAAGGAAGTCGTTCGGGCCAGCGAGTTTTCCACTTGGGTAAGTTGTACGGAACCCCAGGTCCCTTGCACATGATGCCGGTGATCATGTACAAATCCAGCGAACTGATTCCTACATGCATCATCATATTTAATTATCACATTATGCGCATATATAATATTGGCTTGCCCCAATTAAATTTCTAATTAAAAAACTTACCCGCCTCAAAGTCTGGAAAGAAAAATGTATTTGAAGTTCTCCGGTAATGCTCGATTAACGACCTTATTATTTTTTTTTTCTCATTGTGAGTGTCGATGAAATAAAACTCTTTCCATGGGTACCTACGTACGCGTTCTTTAACTGAAGGTGGAAGAGCTAGGTATGTGGCTTTAACTAATCCTGGGCCTAAACGTATTGTAATATTTACTAATTAAAATGGGCGTATCAAATTATAACCAATAACAGTAGGACAAAAAAAAAAAAAAAAAACTTACCGCCTCTTAAGGTTATTGGCTTATCATCCCTTGATAAATGCCCCGGTATAATACTACGACTACATAGTTTTCTGACATTAGCCCACTCGTAATCTTTATCTTGAGTCCAGGAGATACTAGTGGGCTGCTCGATGTGCTCTTCGGGATCAACAACCTCTTCTTGAACTTGTTTATTTTGGCTTTCTCTTTTCTTTTTTTTGTTCCCAATCGCATTCTTTACTGATTTTGTGAATCGCTTCATGATCGCTAACAACTTTAGAAGAAAAAAATTTGCAGAAGAAAAAAAATTGCAGAAGAAAAAAAATTGCAGGAGAAGATGAGGATGAGTTCCATCGTCTTTAAAACCTTCAATTTATAGTCGATAAAAATAGTGTCACATAGATAGGAATAGTGTCGACATCGATACAAATTGTATCGACGACACAAATTCCATCTGTCGATGAAAAAACTGTTGACATCGATACAAATTGTATCGATCGACAGTTTTTGTATCGATACCACTGCCCCAAAAAACTTTTGCTAGGCCACGTTGGATTGCAAAGACACCCTTTTGGAGGGTTCCATTGGAACCGGCCTTATGCATAAAGGCAAATCAAAAGGTTGCCTAGTCAGGAGGACTGGCAAATGCCAAGCGATACTAAGGAAATGAAATTGATTTTATTTGGCGGTAGAATTAATCTCGTTCGATGAAAACAATCTCGCCAGCTATTAAGTTCTTTCGCCTATAAATAAGGTATCTCCTCTCGTTTTTCATCACAATTCTTTTCTCTTCCCAATTCTTTGTCTCAACTTCTTCTAATTTCTTACGTAATGGGGTATCATCAACCTCAATAATTCCTCCAAGCAGTCAGAACTGGACACAGGATAGAGATCGGGAGTTTGTAAATATCAGACAAAGAACTGACCCTGGTTTACTTGGTCAACAGAATGAGCATATGTCTAGCATTGAAGGGCGTTCGAATTATGCTCCGTTGAGAGGGGGATGGTCTGAGTTCAAAAATATTTAAGAAATTCTTCGTTATCAAGTTCAAGTGCGTGTAAAACGATATCCTTGGTAGCATTTCTATATGTGGGATCCAAAAAA
>JAJJMA010025456.1:0-34241 GCA_023529015.1 Papaver nudicaule
TTGCTTTGAGATAAAGCAATAGATTACTTGTGCTACAAGTTAGCAACTACTGGCAGTGATCATGGTTGCCTCAATATTAATTCTCATTTTCGAACACCTATGAGATTTCGGTATAGAACGTTATTAAAAATCAGCGGTTACTTTATAGTTCTGTGTATTATTTTGGGATCATCTTTTAAAACTCCTTGTGCAATACTATTCTAAGGTGTTCTCAACTACTGGAAATGATCTTGGTGGCCTCGATATTAATTATCATTTTCGAACACCTATTAGATTTCGGTATAGAACGTTATTAAAAATCAGCGGTTACTTTATAGTTCTGTGTATTGTTTTGGGATCATCTTTTGAAACTCCTTGTACAACCAACTTTTCGTTTGGGCTCGTGAGTCTTATGGTAAGATATGGACGATCTCAAAAATCAATATCCAAATCTGGTAACCGGAGTTAGGATCACAAGTGATCAGTCCAACACAAGACAAGTCTTGGAAAATCCCCTGGATTGATTATGCACCAACTCGACGGTTATGAACCTAGTTAGCAAATTCGCGATTTATTCGCGAATAAATCGCGATTTTTTCCGAATCACGATTTTACTTATTAAACCGGCGTCCTAAATCAACGGCATATTAGATTCGTGACTTTTTATGACTAAATGTAATAAACGCGAATAACCGCGTTCTGAATTAAATCGCGCTTTAAATTTAGGTTGAAAAGTCAACATGTCTGACATCAATCAATTAAAAATTTTAAGAAAGTAGGGCCAGGAGAAGCAACTCATTCTTTATATAAGGAAATGATAGGAAACTTGGTATTCGGCCAACTAAAAATGATTTATGAGTCTCACTCTCTAATTTAAAACTTGCATTTGACACGCCATAACTCATATATGCTCAAGAATTAAGCTAGTTCATCCAAAATTAATGTTCTAGCTCATGTTATATCGACTATAATAAGAATTTAAAGCTGTATATTTATGCCGAATTTTTTTGCCGCATTTGAATATCCGAAACGTTTTAAACGCATACGTACGAATTCCCGCATTTTGACCGAATCCTACATTATTGACCGCATATTTGACCGAATTGATTTTTAATCTAGCCGAATAATGCGCGCACGTTTGCTGTCCCGCATTTTTGCCGTTTCCCGAATTGCTAACTAGGGTTATGAATAACGTACTTCTTGTGTTTGGTTTAATTATATAATCAGAGATATAATGCGAAAGTAAAGCACACAAGACACCAGAGATTTTTTAACGAGGAAACTACGACCTGTAGAAAAATCTCGGGACCTCGTCCAGTTTGAACACCGCACTGTACTAACTGTTTACAAAAACTAGCCTACTATAAGACTTCGATCTGGGATGTAGCAGAGACCAACTCCAACCCTCTAAGTGAATTGACTATTGTCGCACTTCTTACGTCTCTAGATCCCCCACAGATCGTCACACACTTGATTCCCCTAGCTGGCGTCCTTTACATGCCTAGGAGTTGCTTTAACCATTGTTAAAGGCTTATGTCAACAATTCTGGCTTTGCAATCTCAATTATCAACTGTATGTTTCGAACTGTCCTCTTCAATTTAACATAAGTAAGGTGACTTCCTTCGGATTAATCCAGGTCATACGGAAATCTACTTTACAAGCAGGGGCTGACAAGTAAACCGAGTAAACTATGCCCAACTTGTCTCTACCCTCAGCTGTGAAAAGAATCACTTAAGAAACTTACACAACTGAACCTAACTAGGTCTTACAACACCGTGTGCAGCCGTACGTTGCTTCCTTGAACCTTGTATGTAACATTTCAGTTCTTGAATGACCTTATTGCAGAAGAGAAAGACCGTAGAATAGACAAGAACGTAATCAGGTTACCAAGGTTACATGTTAATCAGATAAGAACCACAGAGGTACTTTATCGCCTACCTGTGCTTCCCAACTTTCAAGATAAGTATTTATAGTCGTTAGGTAAACCCCACAGAGGAAGTGCTACCTAATAGAGGATGACTACCACAACAAGTTTACACCGAAGTGCAAAGAGTTTACGATCAATTCCACAGAGAAACATCATGTATGCTTGATGCTTGTGGTTTTCGTTCTTGAACCCTCCATTTATAGCTCTCAATAAGATAGGTTGCTTTGAGATAAAGCAATAGATTACTTGTGCTACAAGTTAGCAACCCGTGTAAACATGCCCGTTACTTGGCTTTCACACAAAGAAACCCTAGGATAATCTCAATTGGAATTCTTTTAACATTTATCTGCCAAGTGGTTTATTAGCTCTTAACCACTTCAAGATAGAAATCCAATGACCATGAGAACACATTTATCTTATTGATTCATTGAGATTCGTTAGGTGGACCACAAAAGATATTCTGATAAGCACAAGTCCAATTAAGAGACAAGGAGTTACATGTGAAAACCCGAGTGAAATTCCCGCAGAATATTCACCATACGGTTCGCGAATCGTCCAGGTCTGAAATCAAGGCCAAATACATTGAATCTATGGTTCACGTACATGTACGCGTACATGTTCCTCCAGTTGGAACTCTGGAGGAAATTCTGGAGTCACTGTTCACGAAACAGTTTGCGAACCGCCGAGTTTCAGATTAGGGTTCCAAGTGGATCCGCTGGAAGTTCTGGGCTGGGCCAGTACTTAGAGGTGTGATACTCCCTTAGCTATAATCCATGGAATCTGCTCTAGAGTACTCCTTTAGATTCACCCAATATTCTACATGTGATTTGCTAGAAAACCATTGCACTGGAAAGTGTATTGAATTTATCTCATGTATCTTGTAACTTAGTATGGTGGGAACACATACCAACATAACACATGGTTATATAGACAAGAGTACAATCTCAATCATTATTAGTATCTCTACTAAAGTAGCCGACTTATTTCTAAAGATAGAATAAGTAGAATAGAAGAAATTCCATATAATGTCACAACTCCTACTAACCTTTTGTCGATGAAGAATATTTAATGTCTTCTTTGTAATTGCAGTCTTCGTCTTCAAGGTCTTTACTACTTTATCTATATCCCAATTTCGAAATTATACTCTA
This sequence comes from Papaver nudicaule, assembly GCA_023529015.1. NCBI lineage: Eukaryota > Viridiplantae > Streptophyta > Magnoliopsida > Ranunculales > Papaveraceae > Papaver > Papaver nudicaule. The sequence continues at coordinate 3,055 of JAJJMA010025456.1, forward strand.
GTAGGCTAAATCACGAATTGTGTTTTGACACCTAAAACTGACAACTAGCTTGACATGCCAACACTAGTGGGTTTGACAGGACAATGCCCTAACAAGAAGCAAAAGAAAGGGAACCTTGTAACCATCAGAGCAAACACAGTGTTGGTGCTATAACACCAGATTAGGTATAGCCCATCGGCAGTCATGCTCTCGCCATAACACTAAACCCATAATCAGCTTATTTTCACACCAAATATAGCGTAGTAAATGGGTTTGGTGTGGAGATGGTGGGACGTGATTAATAATCACGTGAATCACAAAACGCAAACAAATTTAACGTGTAAGTACCAACGTGAATTTAAATAGCGTGAGGAGATAATACGTGAAAGCAAATCACGTCCAGGTGTAACGTGATTTTAATTAACGTTTTAGAAAAGTTAATATTAATCACGCTCACAGGAAAAAACGTGATTAAAAAGTGCGTGAACATTTCGCGCTGATCTAATTTGAAACTTAACGTGATTTGGTTTCACGTGTTCACATTGAACGTGATTTGATTTCACGTTTTCTGATTTGAATTCACGTTTTCAAACATTTTTAACTAAACGTGATTTTATTTCACGCATATGGTTACGTGAATTTAGTTTTCGTTTAATTTTTCAACGTGATATACAATCACGTCCTAGGATATATCCGAATTTAGATCGCGTCTGCTTTATGGTTTGGTGTAATGGCTGTAGAAATTTGTACCAAATCCCATCTGTATACCCAAATGTGACTTTTGGTGTTTGGGTTTATAGCGCTATGGTTGCGTTTGCTCTCAGGAACCCTTCTTCCAAAACAGAACAAATAAAAAACGTTATCTCGCGACTATTTCTGCCCATGTATCAATCATTTCCCGAAGGTCAATTCCATTAAGACTAGATGATGAATCGACCAATACAAAATCAAAGATTTAATATCTAAAATGATTTTCTCGTCACTTCTCTCTTTCTCTTCGAAAACTCGATTATTTCGCTCTTTCTAAATGCTCTAACAATCGGTAATTCTATACTGACGGTTGGGGGGGGTTTAGATTTAGGGTCAGCGGGTCCCACCAATCAGGATCAGCGGGTCCACCCGCTGAAAATGTTTCACACGGGATTTTGTGGGGGATTTCCCCAACGGGATGAATATCATTAGCGTCTAACAATTGGCGTAAGGGATATTATTCTACATATAATTTAATGCATCGGTATAGTTCCATCTGTCCATCTCAAGGAACACATCTTTACCATGTGCATTAAACACCCAACTAATATCAAAAAGGTTTTTTAAATGATTCCGGACTGAAGTTGCTTTGTCGCATTGGAGAAGTAAGTAATTAATAGATTTCGTGCTTGCTTTACACATGATAAACCTATTTGCAGTTACAATCCCCATGTGTTGTAAATTATCAACAGTCAAAATGGCACTGTGATGGACCAACCATATAAAAAAACTAATCGTAGTAGGCACATAGAGTTCTAAATTGCGAATTTCGGGAATGAGTAAGAACTTGGTTTCTCCAAGTGCATATCATGATTTGAAGGAGAGATTACCATGATTTTCCTACTTCCATTCCTGGTGTCCTCTTCCCTCGAGATTGTAACCGACTCCAAGAGGGCAATAATGGTTGTAGCCTCGCTCATCTCTACATCAGTTAACCTTCTTCTAAGATCCAAATTCCAACTTACACTGCCATCCGGGTATGTGTGGAAAAATTGAATCACACCATCAGCTTTTTTTCTATGACAAATATCAAAAAGATTGGAAAAATAGCTTGCAGAGATCTCTCCCCCCTCAATGACCCTGCCAAAATCTAGTACGACCACCTTTCCCTACAGTATAAATCAGACCTTCACTGAACTTTTCTAATCTTTTTCCCACTCCTTTCCAGACCCCCGAGCCATAAGACATCCTTGTGTCAACCGCATCCCACCCGTTTTCGTCCTTGCCATATTTCTGAGCTATTAGTGTCCTCCACTTGGTCTCCCTTTCCACTGAAAACTTTCGCAACCACTTACACAAAAAACATCGTTGAGTGTCCCCAACTTTCTATTTTCTAATTTTTCTTTACAGAATTATGAATCTTCTGCCAATAAACTATATAAAACTCTCTCGCCAAAGTACTACTAAGTCGGTATAAAATCTGACTATAGATCTTATACCCAACAACCATTAGGAGAAACTATAAGCAGTGAGATTTAAGTGTTGTTTTGGTGTAAAACCGTGCATCGAGCTGCTAATCACGAACTACTCGATAAGGAAAAGACATAATGTAAAAGATGACGATACTAATAACAAAATGGTAAAGAGTAAAGATCTAATCATTCATTGAAAATAAAAGGTTTCTGTAGCTAATTCTACAAGGATCATGAGCTTTACAGAGGATATGGAACATAATTCACTAACCTAATCTCTCTCAATGGCCCAAAGTCTTACAAAAAAATCCAACCCTTGCAACTGAGCCCGAGCTCGCCTTTTATAGTGCGAGATACAATGGTGGGAGACAACTAATAAGACAAACTACACAATCGTGGGTATGAGAAGCTGTCGAGTAAGTCGTCGCTCCTCGAGGTGGCATCGAGGTTGAGGTTGGTTTTCACTCTTCGATCTCTTTGACGATTTCTTCGATTGCTCCATGATCCTCGTTGCTTAATGCTCCTTCAATGAGACCAACCTACTCGAGGAGGGCTTTAAACGATGGACTTATGTACCTCGAGTTGTTTCTTCTCCTATTATATCCTTCCCCTAAAATGTCGACACGTGGCTCGTTGGATTTATCCTCTAAAGTTTGCCTCTTTCCTTTCCCAGGGATCGAAGATGCTGGGGAAGGAAACTTATCCTCGCTGCCCTGTTATGGGCCACGTGCCTTACTTTATGCCTGAGATGACGTCTTCGTGACACACGTCCTGCACGTTCCTGAGATTTTAGCCACCTTTTAACCGTTTCACTTATATTGTCGGGTTCTTCTTCATATTTAAGCTTATTTTTCTCCCTCTAAAACTTCTTCTTGTTTTTCGAACTCTTCATCTTCTCTTTCTCCGCTCTCTGTTCACGTCTTCATTCTTCTTAAAGTTAATCTTTAACCCAAATCTTGCTTGTTTTGCAAAATCGCCTGGTACCTACGGTTTTATTTATTCTGCTGATTCATAAAAGGTGGGTTTTTTCTTGCTTTCCTTCCTATTGTTCTTGAGTCCCATCGCTGCAACTTCTGTTTTCCGACAGTATTTTATCGACTTCTTCTTGGCAACCTTCCCCTCAGATGACTTCCTCCTCTTTTATTGATGCCTTAATTCTTAAAATGAGTTCTTTAGGATTTAACCCTATTGTCTTGAATATTACCTATTTTCATCCTCCTGATGGCCGATTAATTCCAGAATTGGTCGAGAAATACAAGTGTGATGATAATCAACTGCTGATAACTGCTCATCAAATGTTTGCAGGGCTTTTGCCTCCACTTTTTCCAAATCCTCTATTTCTCGAGATTGTCTGTTCGATGCCAGAAGCTCGAGGGGTAATGCAGTTGACTTGCAGTTCGATTTAACTAATCAACAAATGGGTTTCTTGCTCGGAAGATAATTCTGTCGCAGGCTCGACATCGAAATACTATTTTACTGCCGCCAATTTCTTTAAGCATTACCGAGCTTGTTTAACTCTCGACGTTGAGGCTGCTCATTGGGGGGTTCGTTTTGAGCTTCGAGATGACATCAAGGACCTCCTTCCTGGCTTTCCTAATTACTCCCTCTATGAAGAATGGTACACAGAGCCTGTGTTATTTTCGGGGCGTGTCCTTCGTGGCTGGAAAGATTCGGGGTGTTTCTAGCCTCGAGATAAGTTCGAAGTTGGTCACCAATTCTCAACTCAGCATATTTTTACTATACACTTTTCCAAAGAGGGGAAAGAGTTTTCTCGACAACTGTTGTTAAAAAGGAAAAATGCCGTCGAGGATATTCCGAGAAATCCGAAGCGAGCACGCACAGGAGAAGGGACTATTGATCAGGTAACAAACACCCTATGTCTTGTAATATATTAGTATGAATACTTGCCTCTGTTTGTTTCCTGAAAAAGACAGGACTTTTCCTGTAGGGCAAAGCGAAGGAGCTCGATGAAGCTGATGAGTCGTTGGTATTTTACTATGCTAGTGAGAATAAGAAGATTTCAAAGGCTAAGAAAATTAGGAGGGTTAAAATGGTCGCAGCGAAGGTTGCGAAATTGGGTCAGACAAAGGGGGAAACACTTCAGGCCTCGGAGGATGGTATGAAAGGTGCTGAAAAGGCTCTTGACAAGGAAGCAAGTTCAATGGCTATGGTGTATTCTAATCCTGGAAATGATTCCGAGATGGCGGTAAACTTAGTTGCTTGCTGTAATATCATATCTAGCGGTTTTGGCTTTGCTACAGTAAAGATTTCCATCTGGAAACCCTGTTCCCTTCATTGATCTTCTGGTACCTCGAAATGGAAAAGCCAACACTTCCTCAGATTTTTCAAAGTCAGCAGTTCTTTTTACCCAGCCTGGTGGTTCTAAATTTCTAAGGGCCCTTGATTTTGTGGAGGGAAACCAAGAGCAATAATCTGCAAAAAATTTAAGAGAATACTTCGAGAGAGGCCAGACCCTGATTTTGCTAAAGAAGTGTCTTCTCTCTTTAGTGCTCATGCCTATGATCCTTCGAACTGTCCTCTCGATCCCCATTTCTGCCAGAAGGTTGTCAGTCTTTTTAGTGGTGAGTGTCTAAAGGATGCCTGCGATCCTCGCAACCCGCTTTTTTCATTTGAAGAAAATCTTTCTCTCATTCAGATGGTAAGAGCAAGCACTATGGTGCCATAATCCAACCCTATATTTGAGTGATATAGAGATGGCATATTTGACCAAACCGGCAACCACTATGGTCTTAGCTAGAAATCGACGGAAACTCAGTTTTCGCCACCTCCAAAGTGCGGAAACTCAGTCTCCGTATTTTTTTTTTGTGGCGGAAACTGGGTTTTCGTAAAGAATGAGTTTCTATACAGAAAACCCATCGACCTGAACTCATTTCTCCTCTTCTCACTCTCTCTTCTTCACTCAAAGAAAATATAGATAATTACCCCCTTTTGATTTTGAAGATGTTAGTTGGAATTTTTCCGTGATATTATAAGGGTTTCACTAGTGGAAATTGACCTCTTTTCGACCCTTGGAAACGACCCCAGCTAATAGTTGCAAGGCGTAGTACCCCTAATGGGGGTCGTAACCCTGAAAAAAAAAAACAAAATTTAATAAAAAAATCAACGACCCCTAATGGGAGCTGAATCTATTAAACTTGAATTGACGAATTAGCCCTTTTAGAAACAACCAACACTGCGACCCCAATACCTAGCTGTAGAGCGGATCTGGCCCCACTTCCTCATCCCCCGATTTTTATTTTCATACTTGATTTCACCAAAACCGAAAAAATATTTTCTTTTCCTTATGCCTATCCCTTTCAGATCTACTTTCTTCTCCCCCTCTCTTCTCTCGCTGCAACATCTCTCTCTGCAAATCCCTCCATCTGCTACACATCTACCGCATCCATGGTAAGTCCTTCAAATCTCGTATATGGTTTTATATTCTCATACTTATTTTCATGTTCTAATCTTTATTCTCATGATTTGAGTTTTTACGATTTTAAAACTTTACCGAAACAAATTTTATTTTTTTCAGTTCTTATGTTCTGTAGATTTATTGAAACCCAGAAAGGATTTAAGTTTTTGAGTTGGGTTCAGAAAAAGGGTTTATTTCCATTTCATGATTTGTTTTAGGGTTTTGTTTAATTTTAAATATTTAGGTGTTAAAGCTGCCGGAAAGGGTAAATCTTAATTAATTTACTCCGACATAAGGTTTTTGATTGATTTGTTTGTTTTTTTATCCCTAATTTTTTGTTGTGTTTTATAGGAAGTTAGTTCGATGCTAAGAAAAAAATCTATGTCAATTTTGGTAATCTCTCATTGTTGATCTGGTTTCGATTGTGAATAGCCAGTTGGATTTTACCATTTTTCTTCTTTGTTTGTTGGAATTTAGGTTTTGTTTTCTAGTTTGGGTTTTGCAGAATTAAGTTTGAAAAATCACATCTTATTAGTTATGTTACTTAACTTTATTTTCATTCATACAACATGATTTGATTGAAATTGTAGAAGTGTAAAGGTCATTGATATACTGCATAGCCATTTATGCCTTCAGGTTTGTGTTCTTCTTCTTTTACGGTTTGTTAACTGTGTTTTGTTTTCCATTTGTGCTTTCATATTTGTTGTTGTTTATGTGCTGTTGTCTTTGCTTTGCATTTTTGTTGACTTTGCATTCAAGTACAATTGTAGAAGCAATTCAGGTTTTTTTGATTCACATGCTGGTGGTGGTTGTGTACTTAAAGTTTGGATTTCTAAGGGGGGGTCTCAATGATCTATTGTTTTAGTAATTGAGATTTTGTACTTGAAAAATGTGATATTTGGTAGTTGTTTTTTTTATGCTTGTGTGAATAATTGGTGTTTTATAGTGTTTGTTGCTGGGATTGCTCGTACAATTTCACATTTCGGTTTTTAGGATTGAAATGTTGTAAGGTAGTTCGAGGTCTGTTACATAGGTTGTTGCATTTTGTGTTGAGTGTTGTTTCGAAATGAGTTTCATGCGAACATCATTTTAGGTTCATTGTTTGATTTCTTTGGTGAATCTTTGATTATTACCTAGTTGCAATCGATGGGAGGGGTTTTAGTGATCATTGAAGTGGCTGTGCAGTATATCTAGTGAAATTATGTTACACTGTCTCATAGAAAGCATTAAGTTCTTCCTTTCAAGTATGTGAATTTAGGGCTGTTTGGTTGCAAGATTTGTATATAGTGCTTTGGATCATCTAGTTTTTGACCTCTCTTGTTCTTATGAATATTACAGCTTGATGATGCTTTAAGTACAAGAAAACTTCAGGATGGCCGCGTTCAATTGTTTGATACATAATACTGATGCAACTACTTTTGTTCAGCCAGGGATCAAGGTTGACTGGTAAATAATTGGGTAAAAGAGTGATGTTACAGTGAAGCTATCAGTTTTGTGCTTCCATGTTATTGTGAAGGTTTCTGACCCTTTACTTCGCTCTCTTAAACTGATGCTGTAGAAGGAGATGGTGGTTAAGACACTTAGGGAAAGCTACTTGATACCGATAGTGCCTGACTTGATATTGTTTGGGCTTGTTTAGCTCGTGGTGCCTTTTTTGTTGGCAACATCACTTGGTATACTACTATGTAAGAATACACAAGCTTTATTACCCATGCTTATTAATTTGCTACTATTTACGCTTCGGTTTCTTGTTGTTAGAGATTTCCTAATTTCTTGAACAAGAATTGATCATATATAAATAAGACATCATTACTATAAAGCAAGTTCTGTGGTCTGCTAGATTGGCAATTGGTTACACAGTAGAAACTAACGCTGCCTAAGCCGACCCTGCAAAAACAGTTAATTGCTTAGTAATTTATTGATGGAATCAGACATCCCTCTATTCACAAGTAGTGTGATTTCCTTCGATTACCTCCATTTGCACATTAGCAACCTGTATATAAGCAAGTAAGCAACCATATGTAATTCTCTATTATTAATATAAATTCATCAGCACTACGAATTACTCACATGTATCATGGTATGTTTTTATTCTCTATTTTTAGATATTTGACTCTTCTTCCCTGGATTTGGTTTAGGTTCTGTGATGACGAAGATTGAATCACAATACGGTTATGCTCGAGCCATTAGGCCAGATTAACATCTCTTTGTATACTTTCTCGTATAGAAACAACAAAGCAGTGCAGAGAGGAGCCCACTGAAGTACTTAGGTGCAAGCACAAGTGGGGGAACTGGTACTAAGAACGTTGGTGCTGATGCTAGTCCTACCGATGCAACTCCAGAAGTTCCAAATGATGTTGTTGGTGCTGGTGCAACTCCAAATGGTTGTTTCTTATCAACTCCAAATGCTCCAAATCATATAAGAGGTAAAAGAGTTTAAGGATTTCATTCAGAGATTAGGTTTTCCTGGTTCTATGATTCTAAACAAGATATTATACGATATTATCAGATAAAACATGATGTGCTAGATGTAAGATGTATATTAGTTGTTGTAGTCTCACACTAACAGACTATATGCTTAGACCAAAGTTTCAGTTCAATTTGGCTCATTTCAGTTCAGTTCAGTTTGGATCATTTTTCTTTACTCACTCACTTAAGCATCTTGTTCTTGTAGGTTAGCCTGTGATGATAGAATTCAGGCAAGAAGAATACCAATTGCAGGCATGTGTGAGAGTCTTTGGCAGATTTTAGTGCTTCATTTTGCGGGTTAATTTTCAAGCGTGTATGTCTGAATGACTTGTGTGAATGTTATATTGCACTCTTGTAAGAAACAGATGATTTGAACCTATATTATCAGTTGTGTGAATCAGATTTGATGCTTTGATCTATAAAATGTTGATTGAAATCAGCTTGGAATATTGTAATTGTGTGTGATTTGAATTTTAGGGTGAATCTGATTCCAGGTTGAATCAGATTGGTTTCAGCAAAATCTGAATCTGATTCCAGGTTGAATCACATTTATTTCAGCAAAATCTGAATCTGATTCCAAGCTGAATCTGATTCCTGACTGAAGCGAAAATCCAAGGAAACGACCCTCAAGAACCGTTGTTGTCGTTCCTTAGGTAATGACCTTTGATGGGGGTCGCTATTCAGTGACCCCAGCCGATGGGTTGTTCAATTATAACACGCTTTATTTGCGACGCTTCTGTCGACGCTGGCTAGGGGTCGTTATTAGCTTGTACGCCACCCCTATTCAGGGTCGTTTAGGGGCTGATTTCCACTAGTGTTTGCTAACATTTCGAAGGTGGTTCTTTTGCATCATTCAATTTGAAATTTCATCCACAAGGTTAGTAAATCTAATCTAGGGTTTATAAAATGAAATTTTAATTTGATTATCATGATTTCTTTGATTTTAGAATGAATAGTTAAAACCCCATGATTTTTTATTGTTGTATGATGTATTTTTGATGAATGCTTGTGGTATTGAAGTAGTTTTGGTGTTGAATGTATAAATTGACTTAAAATTCATGCTTGTAAAAATGTGCAATGAGTTTGATGCGTGGGTTTTGAATGCAAAATACGGTCTCAATTTCGCTTCATCGAGTGATGATGATGAAGAAATTATTATAATCCACCGCATGTTAGAATTGGATTCCCGAAGGCATATGGTTAGACAACCGGTGCCTATTCAAGTACAATCACGCCAACACCTATGGCGTAATAGAAAGAAAGTTGATGATCAAATGATGTATGATTACTTTACAAAGGGTGGGACTTATACTGCAAGGAAATTCAAACAACGTTTAGGTATGAGTCAAGGTTTGTTCGAGAAAATTCTCTACAAACTTTGTGAAGTGGATGAAGAATGGCGAAAACTTCAAGATGCAGCTGGAATTATGGGTCATTCTCCTTACATGAAGATGGTTGTTGTGATGAAATCTTTGTGCAAGAGTGTTGCTGCTGATAGTCTCGATGATTACACTCGAATGGGTGCAACCACAACATATTACTATGTAAAGAGATTTTGTGCCAACATATGCACCATATTTGGACCTAGGTACTTGCGAGAACGTACTACCGAAGATGTTAGAAGGTTGCTAGCATAGAATGCCGCCCGTGGATTTCCTGGGATGCTTGGTAGTGTGGATTGTATGCATATGAAATGGAAGAATTTTCTGGTGGCTTGGCAAGGAATACATAAGCAAAGACAAAGTTAGTACTTTGATATTTAAGTCGGTGGCTTCATATGATTTATGGTTTTGGCATGATTTTTTGGAATGCCCGGAACAAACAACGACTTGAATGCTTTGGCCCACTCTCCCCTTTTTGATTTGCTTCTTAGTGGCACCTCTCCTCCAGTTAACTATGTCATCAATGGACACCAATACAACATGAGTTATTTCTTAGCTGATGGTATATACCCGAGGTTGAAGACAATTGTACAAGCTTACCCAGTAACACTAGGCATTCCGGAATATGTTAGGTTTAACAGGTACCAAATGGCCAAGAGAAAGGATGTTGAACGTGCTTTTGGAAGTCTTCTGGGGAAATTTAAGATCGTCGGAGAACCATGCAAGTATTGGAAACAACGCGATTTGAATTTGATTATGAAATGTTGCCTTATTTTACACAACATGATCATTGAACATGAACGCCGAGATGCATACTGGGCTGCAGTTTTTCCAGAGGTAAATCGGGTACCAACAGGCCCCATCAATCATTACTCGAGTCTTCAAAATGAAGAATATTACCACCAGTTAAGAGCTGATCTTACCTCTCACATCATTGAACTCCCTGGAAGAGGTGAAACAATAGACTATGGCTCAGATCTTGATGGAAGTGAACTCAGAATATACAACTCCGAGTTCAGACTGTTACTCATCTGTAGACTCTATTTTTTTCTGAAGATGATGTGACTGAAGATTATGTGCTCTCTGGAGATGATGATGAAATGAATAGTGGTTCTGAAGCACCAGGTGGTGGTTATGGAGCAGGTGATGGTTATGGAGAACCAGGTGGTGGTTTTCAACCAGGTGAAATGAAAGCAGCTAATGGTGTTAAAGCAAATGATGAATAACGCGAATATGACTCGGATGAAGAATTCTTTGTGCTCTCTGAAGATGACGAGGTAGTTGAACCCCTTGATTAGTACTATGTTGTAACTTCATTTCCAATTAAATTATTCTTTAATTTTTATCTGGATTTGAACTAGTTTTAGTTAAAAATATTATCAAGCATTCATATTAGATTTTTTTTTTTATTAACTAATAACGTAGATTTAAACATCCGCTCATTCGAGTAATGTGTTCGTTACACTTTTTAGGAGAAAATTACGAATGAGTATTCCTCAAAGGAATTACATTGAAATTAAAACATAAAAATAAACTTCTAAATAACGAACTTCTAAATACCTTCAATGACTCATAACTCAACCTACATACTTGGTTTCGAGATAATCCTTAAGCTCATGGTAATGTGCTTCGTACTCGAATTCCTTTCCTTTACATTGTTTCCATAGCTTCAAAGTCCCAGCTAGAACTTCATCATCCCCAGTATGAAAAACCCCAAGTCGATCTCCGACCAATCTCCCCATGTGCATAAATTCATGGAGATTTTTGTGTATAATATACCATCGCGCTGACAACCCATTTACATCTCGCACAAATTCTTTAGATTCTTTCTTGAAGTCGTGTTCGACATAACTCCACAATTCTGACCAATTGACCCAACCACGACTTTTTCTTAATTCATCCGGTTTTGGATAGTACCACATCACGTTTCTACAGAGACATTTATCTTCATCCCACGTAAATGGAGCGAAACTCGGTTTCTTTCGTGTTGATCGAGGAGGAGATAATGGTTTTTGAGATGGAGAGTAATCGTAATAGTATTCATCAGCTATCTTCTCAATGAAGTTTCGATATCGATATCTGCGAGGAGGAGATGCTGGAGGAGGTGTTGAGATGGTTTCCTTTGGTTTCCGTAGTAAAGATAGTATCTCTTGTGGTGATCGAGTTGGCCTTCTGGTATTTGACGATGAACTTGACATTATAGATTGTCTGGGATAAAGGTTTGGGAAGAAGGTTTGAGAAGAAGAGTTATCTATGAAAATGAATGTTTGTGAAAGAATTCTCTTTATAAAGATGAATACCCAACGACTAGTTTTTTTGAATTTTGAATTTTGGGGATTTGAAAAAACTAGTTTTACTCAATTAAAATGACACAAGTAAAAAAATTTAACTCAACATAATTTTTCATTAATTGAAACAACAAAACTACAATGGAATAAGTTTTCCTTAATTGAACCAACAACTACATTGCAAGGATGAAAATAAACAACAAGTAATCTACTAACGTTGCTCTAACTTTCATAATTGAAACAACAACTACATTGCAAAGATGAAAATAAACATCTTGCCCTAATTTTCATAACATTGCTATAAAGAAGACTTATATTCCATAATCATGTCCGGCGATTGCAAGCATTCTTTCATGACATTCACCAAACTTGAATGCCCGGTTGTTGAGGTCATAGAATCGTGCCCGATCTTGTAAGACCAATTGTCGACGTGATGCATCTCTATTTCTCCGGCGAATATTATTCATAATTCTTACAAAATCCAAGATCTCTTTACTAATTAATGACCATCGGTTTCTAATTCCATTTTCATTTCTACCATTTGGATTATTTGTAGCATTCACAAACAATATAAAAACACGAGTCCAAAACGGCGTCTCCTTGTAGCCCCACCAAATTTTCCATTGATACATGAATGAAACAATTAGTAATAGCAAGATCTTCAAACTCGGTGTAATTGATCGCCATATCGATTTTGTGAAGAGAAAAACTTGAAAATTTGAAGGGAGAAAGAAGGAATCAATTGAAACAAGATTGATTGGGATGAATTGTTCAAAGAAGAAGATTTCTGTTATATGGAAGAGATCCCAACGGCTATTTTTTTTTATGAATTTTGAAAAAAAGAGTCGTTGGGGCTCTGACGGTCAAGAAAAATTAGGAAGATGGATGGCTTAGATGTGAGGTGTAGAGGGAGTGTGAAGAAAGAAAGGTCAAACGGTCATATTTATGGGACGGGAACTGAGTTTCCGCACAGCTCTGGGGCGGAAACTGAGAATCCTCGGAAAGTAGAATGCGGAAACTGAGTTTCCGCCCTGCGGATACTCGGTTTCCGCCTCGCATCCATATCCCTATTGCCTGCTACATCTGTGTAGCAGGCAATAAAGATATGGATGGAAATCCATAGAATATAGAGAAATTTATGACCATAGTGGTTGCCCATCTCTATATTCTAGGGATTTCTCTATAATCTATGAACCATAGTGCTTGCTCTAAGTAAGCTTTATTTTACTTCTAATGTTGTTTTCTTAGGTAGTGATGCTACTTTAATAATTTGATCTTCGTTTCACAGGGCGATCGTCACAAAGCGAGCTTGTTAAACTACTCATTCCATTGGCATGATGATGTTTGTTATTATGATCGGCAATTTACCGAATGCAGGAAGAACTGGTTGCTGAAAAAAAATTGCATTCCTGTTGAGCGTGTTAAGATGGCAGGTATGTTTCTTTCTATTTTGATTTTTGTTGATTCCCTAGTTGATGCTTGTAGATGGGGGAAAATGGAAGAGGGACAAAAATGTAAAACGACTCTCTAATTATGCCTTGCCAAGAGGCAATTACCTACTCAGGCGCATCTCTATAGCTCAGAATACAACCTGTTCTGCAAGCTGAATATGCTCTCGATGGTTCTCTCTTATAACTCCCGGTGGAGAGAATAATATCATAGTGCAATGTTAAATAACCCCACCAACTCATAAAACCACCAATTTACTTCATGTCGAAATCGCCTCGAATTCCTCGACATCAGAACTAAATTGCTCACTGGTACCATGGTGGAGAGTTAACAGAGACGCATCCTCATGGATTTCCTCTTAAAATACGACTCGACATCTGAGTCTCAATAAAAACCTCAGAAACATCGCGGCTCTAGGCCTGTCCAGAGCTCTCTGAGAAGCATACAACAGTCTAAACACACTTAGGCATGCCATAATCTAAACACAGAATGGCCTAATAGGTCATGGCTAAGCATGCTACGACCCAAAAAAATACGCCACATGGTCGTGGACACAGACCATGGCGCCATAAAATTAGCCTTGGCTTCATAAGGCCATGGCGCCATGAGCATGGCGCCACAAATCTTGGCCTTGGCCAAAGCCAAGGCCGTGGCCACATGCCATGGCGTCGTACTCATGGCGCCATAAGAATTGGCCTTGGCCAAAGCCAAGGCGGTGGCCATAGGCCATGGCACCATATTCATGGCGCCACAAATCTTGGCATGTGGCCACATGCCATGGTGCCATACTCATGGCGCCCTAAGGATTGGCCTTGGCCATAGGCTATGGAGCCATTTCGTGGTGCCACATTCATTTGGCCTTGGCCAAAGACCAAGGCCGTGGAAACTAGGCCATGACGCCATATTCATGGCGCTACATCCACTTGGCCTTGGCCAAAGCCAAGGCCATTACCATCAAGCCATGGCATAACATCCATGGCGCCACATCTCTTTTGGCCAAGACCATGGCCATAGAGCCATGGCCACATAACGCTGCTTAGTTCAACAAAACTACGCAACATCTGCATCCTACACGAGATATCAGAACATCACACGGAGGGATCACTCTAGGGGTATTGGTCTGGCGGTCTACGACAGTTAAGGGAGAAACTGATAGAGATGATGGACAGTTACAAGAAGATGGTGTTGAGTGGACACGTTCTACACAACTCTAGCAGTTACAGAGCACAACTCATGTCCTCCACTCCTCCACTCTTCCACGAATTCCACCTTCTCTGTCGAGAGATCAGGGTGAGTTCAACACTATAAATAGAGGCTTCCTCTATCTTCCAAGGCAGAATAACTAGAACACCACAGAATAACTAGAACACCACAGAACAACTAGAACACTCGAAAATACCAGAACCTCAAAGCACACATACCTGAGTATTCAACACACTTCTATCCTTGGAGATATCCAGTCGCTCTTACGACGGAGATCTTGAACTCTTACACCCAGAAACACACATCCTCAACCCGATCTCAAGTTTCTTTCACTGTTTCCCTCCCTAGATCAACCTCTATCCTCTCTGTGACTGAAGCAAGACTTGAACGACCATTGACTTGGTTTCGACTTGTCTTGTTCCATTTTGATCTCGAGCACTACAAAAGTACCCAGAGACGGTACGGTGTTTTTCAGGCAAAAACATTTGGCGACCACAGTGGGAGATCAATTTCTCGGTTTCAGAAGATTTTTTTAAGATGCCTGAACTAGGAATGGGATCTAATGCTGAAAAACTTAACCCTCACATCAATACCCCATCCTCGAACTCTACGAGAACAGGCCCCAGCAGTAGTCATCACCATCAACCAAAACCCAGGGAAACAACGGGGAAGGGGAGAACCCGCTGGCAACCTAAGCGTAGAAGAAGTGACACGAAGACAAGACCTCATCGCCAACCAACAGGCGAATATCACTACTGCCCTGATGGAAATTACAACTTACCTCAAATCCATCGCGGAGAAGTTGCCAAACGCTCCCAGCGTCTCAGCAATAGAAAGAATCATTGCACGAACGAAAGATGAATCGCTTTGTGCAACGGTTGACAGCCCTGGAGACTCACTACAAAAGCTACAGGAGAAAGTTATTATTCAATGCCACGTAACCCCTACTTCATTAACCTAGAATCTCTCGCGGGACTACACTACCTCCTCCTTCCCAGACGGAATTGGCAACGCCCGGGAGCACGTTTCACGCTTCATGGAATCCCTGAAGGAGTATGGGTACAGTCACAACTTGAGGCTCAACGAATTTCCAAAAATCCCTCATCGGGGAGGCCTACCAATGGTATACTCGTCTCGCGCCAAAGGCCACTAGTACCTGGAGTGAGTTGGTGAATGCAATCTTCAAGGAATACCTCTTCGGAAATGTTACACTTTCTGATCTGACCAAGATGCATCAGAAAGCCGCTTAATGCCCAGACAATTATGTAAAAATATTCAGGGAACAAGCGCTCGGTTATCGTGCCCCAGATAAAACGGAACCTCAGCCGGTGGAAGTCTGCACCAGTACCATGTCCGCCATCTATCGAGCTCTCCTAGAGGACCTTCAGTTCCAGACTCTTTCCGAACTTCAGGAAGCAGCAGCACGATCAGTCATGATAATACCTACTTTGAAGGAGAAGACTCGATTCCTGAAGTATGGAAGATCTCATAAGGCCGACAAAACCCCTGTGCCTAAGAACTCGCTCTCGATGGATGATAGCAACAAGAAAAGGAAAGCAGAAGAACGCCTCTCTGAACACAGAGTGCAGAACCCAACTTCAACAACCTCGATGGTAAACCTAGCACAGACTCCAGAGGAAAGCTTATCGCAACAACAAGATGGGATCAATCTTCTGAGTGACATCTCAACAAGGAAGGCAAGGGAGCTACTGGATTCCCGAATTCGAGACAAGTCGATAGAATTGCCTGAAATCCTGAAATCTCCTACTCCCGGAGAAATGGCGTATCATCGATATTGTCATTACCACAGAAGGATCAGTCACGCCACATTCCAGTGTTATAGCTTCAGACGCGTCATCAGAGATCGTATTCTTAAGGCTAAAGCACATTCTGATGAACTACATCGAAGGCCTCCATGCATCCAAACCCTTACCATCAATAAGGAGTCAATAAATTAAAAGGTGGAAAGCCTGATGCACCAATTGTGAGAAATCCTTTGCTTTTCAAAACCTCAACGCAATGACATGTTTACTACGCTGAACCACGTGGTATCAGGAAGGCGACTACCGTTCGGTGAAAGGGAGGCTCAACACCCGCCGACACGAAGCGAGGCCTCGGTAAGATATGACTGGGGACTGTTAGCCAGGTGTAGATGGTGAAAAATGGGAGAGGGACAAAATTGTAATACTACTCTATAACTATGCCTTACCTAAAGGCAATCGCCTACTCAGGCATATCTCTATGGCTCAGAATACAACCTATTCTGCAAGCTGAAAATACTCTCTACGAGTTCTCTCTTATAACTCCCGGTGGAGAGAATAATATCGTAGTGCAGTGCTAAAGTAACCCCAACAACACGTAAACCCATCAATTTACTTCATGTCGACATCGCCTCGAATTCCTCGATATCAGAACTAAATTGCTCAATGGTATATGGTGGAGAGTTAACAGAGATGCATCCTTACGGATTCCTCTTAAAATACGACTCAACACATGAGTCTCAATGAAAACCTCAGAAACGTCGCGGCTCTAGGCCTGTCCAGAGCTCTCTGAGAAGCATACAACAACCTAAACACACCTAGGCAGGCCACACACTGAATACAGAATGGTCTAACATACCATGGATAAGCACGCCACAACCTAAAATACGCCATAACGCAAGTGCACAAGTACGCCATAGCCAAAGTGGCATAGCCTGAACACGCCACGAGAAAATTGGCTTTGGCCAGTGATCAAGGCCGTGGCCCCTAGGCATGGCGCCATGAATTGTAGCGCCACCAAAATTTTCCTTGGCCACTGGTCCCTTGGACCATGACGCCATGAGGATGGCGCCATAACTAAAACTGGCCTTGGCAAGTGGCCAAGGCCGTGGTCTCATGGACCATGGCGCCATACCAAAGCTGGCTTTGGACAGTGGCCAAGGCCGTAATACCAGTACAGTGGCGCCAAGATGCATGGCGCCACGAGATTTGACCTTGGCCCGAGCCCAAGGTTGTTGCAGCTGTGCCATGGCGCCATATCCATGGCGCCATGAGTTTCTGGCCTTGGCCAATGGCCAAGGATGTTACACCCACTATGCGTGTCTCTAAGCGCCACACTCACATTGGCTACAGAGTCATAGCCACACGACGTTGTTCAAACTCAACACAACCAAGGCTGTTTTCGTGTAGTGATCACACGGGGGGATAACTTTAGGGGTATTGGTATGGCGGTCTACGACAGTTAGAAAGAAACTGATAGAGGTGATGGACAGTTACGAGAAGGTGGTGCTGAGTGGACATGTTCTACACGACTCTAGCAGTTACAGAGCACAATTCATGTCCTTCACTCTTCCACTGTTGATGGTGATTTTTGGCGAGGAGGTCGCAAGAGTAATTTTGCACCAATTTCTGGCATCTTGGCGTCGTCAGGTGAATGGTTCAAGGCAAGGTATGAATTTATATACAGTAGGGATAAGAGAATTGGCCACCATGGCCATATTTTGATCTTTCAAGACCATAGCCTAGTACCATGGTCCATATCCCTAGCCTATGCGCCTAACCCTAGCCTATGCATGCATCCTTGTGCATGCGTCCTTGCTCATTATTACGTCCTAGCCCATGCATCTTGGCCCGTACGTCTTAGCCTATGCCAGCATCCTGATGCTCGCATCCTTGTGCACGCATCCAAGATAGCCTATGCTCATGCACACACCCTAGTTAGCTCACGCATCTTCCTTGCTTACCTATCCTAGCTCACGTCCTAGCTTGTGTGGATGGACCCCACGGCCATCCCATCTCATCTCGCATCCCTGTCTTTGCCTTGGTCGTGGCTCATGCCACGGCCCCACATTTTGGGCTTGGCCGTAGCTTAGGCTACGACCCCACTTTTATTGCTTGGTTGTGATTTAGGTCTGGTCCCACTTTCTTTGGTTGGCCATAACCTAATATCATGGTCCTACTTTATTGGCTTAGCCGTAGCTTAGGGTGCGGCACCACTTTATAGCTTGGTCATGGTTAGCACCATGTCCCACATTATTGGCTTGGCCGTAGCTTAGGCTGCGGCCCCACTTTTAGAGATTGGTCATGGTTAGCACCATGACCCACATTCTTACCTTGAGCCACGACCCCACTTTTGTGGCTAGGTCATAGCGCACGCTATGACCCACTTGTGTTACTCGGCCATAGCTCATGCTATGGCCCACTTTTGTGGCTTGGCCGTGGTTGTTACCATGACCCCACTCTTCCCTCTTGGCCGTGACTCTTGTCACGGCCCCACTTTCATCTCTTGGTCGTGGCTCTTGCCACGACCCCACTTTTATTGCTAGCGCAACTCTTGTAGACCCCACTTTTATAGGTTGGCTATAAAACGATACTATGGCCCACTTTTATCACACACCATAGATTGAGGGTCCCACTTCTTTATATTTTAGCTACCTCTACTTATGGGTCCCACTGATCCAAGTCCTAGTTGGTTGTGGTCTTTATTGAATCCATGATATTCTAGTTTCCTAATCAAATTCGGAAATCTGACAGATTACGAATTGCCTCAAAGAACGACTTATACGGTCTAATCCGTGAGGATTCAGGAGAAACTTCCTTCACGAAAGATGTTCATCAGCGAGTTCCCCATGACATACTAAAATTTCATAATTTTAGAAAATATAGGCTGGCCTGGGCGATTTTTAGAGTAAGTGACGTGTAACCTGTCTAGAAATCTGAATATGACGTAATGTTATGGTTCATCCCTATACATCCTATAGCCAACTTTCTAATAAGATTATTATGCTATGTAATATAATTAATTATCATTCATGTGTCCTATCTTTAGGCCTTGAATTGGCAATGCTCATGCATTTTTGGTTGTGGCTACGATGTGTTAGCATAACCTGACTTTTCTCCTGATTATAGACTTGATTCTATAATCAGTGCTACATTTATTAATCATGGCTCATGGCTATGACTTATATTATTTTAGACATTCATATGTCTCCATTACTCAGGGAATTGATGCATTATATGCCACAAGCCAATTTTCATATTTATGGCATACAGAAAGTCGTATTTACTTGACTATTGCCACAGAGGGTTGCTGAAATCCCCTCAGTCTAAATGGCGATTGCATAGCTCAATCCCTAGAGTATTCTCATTGGTTTAAATGGAGATTGCCCGACTCAATCCTTAGACCAATCCTAAAAGAGATACACAAGCTTATCGCTTAATTCTCTATTTTTGTGCAAAGTCCTAAGTTTACCAGTAATTGGTACGACTCGCACTTAGTCAACTTTGACTTAACATATATTCAACCCTTAACAAATCTTACGAGAATCAAGTAAGTTACATGGGGGGATATTCTTTAGGGTTTTGGTTTGGCGGTCTACGGCATGTGTGATTGCAACGGCTCAATCACTCAACGGGAAAGAAAGCTAAGTCGTGTGAACGTTGCTGAAAAGAGGGGATGAGAAAGTGGGTTGTTAGTCTTCCCTAATATAGGCGCAAGACTCTTAACAACTTGTCCCACTTACTCCACACTCCCACTCTTCCACTTCTTCCACTTCTTACGAGATCAGTTGGAATTTTATTGCTATAAATAGGTCACTCGACCAGTTTGGAAAAACAGAACAAGAACAACTAGTTCAATTCAGTGCAGTGCAATCAATTTATCTCATCGATAATTGGTTAAATCTTTTCATTCAGCATTCAATATCAAGTGAGAACTGAATATCCATTCTTTTAGCAACTTTATTCACAACATCACAGAAATCATAGCAATTCTCTGATCTCATTTTTCTCGGCTTCCCTCCCTTAAACCAACCCTATTTCCTCTTCTTGTAACTGAAGCAATACTCGAACGGACATTTCTTGGTTTAGGCGAGTCTTGTTCGATTTTGACCTCTCGAATACCATTACAACTTCATATTACATCATTACACTTCGCACTTTACCCCTCGAATACTCTTTATTGTTTTACACCTACAACATTTAGCGACCACAGTGGGAGGTCATTATCTCAGTTGTAAGAAAAAATGGTTGAAACTAGGAGGCAGAGTTCAGAGAACACAAACTCTCCAAATATCAGTGGTCCTACATCCTCATTTGTTACAAGTGGGGCCACCACTCTTCAATCTAGGGACGCCATCAGCACCTTTGCTGGTCCCACAACCAAAAACGTGACCCATGTCACCTCTCAGAATGTTAGTGTCGTGTCTCCTCTTGTGGGGCCCAATTCATCTCCTTCTTTCACTATTGTGGCCACCCAACCTCATGGTGTGGGGTCCACTTCATCTCTATCCCCTGCTACCACGCCTACCCTATCTCATGTTGTGGGGACCACCACCACTACCACCTCTGCAACCACGGTTGGGTCCCTTGTCACCTCTGTGGGGGCCACCTCTCCAACCACGGTTGGTACTCTAGTTCCTAAACAAGTTACTATTTCAGATCTGGCAAAGACTTGTCAAGGAAAAGAGGAAAATCCAGAAGATTTCATGCAAAGATTCAGAGCCAAAGCTTTGGATTGTCACGGCAGGGAGATGGACGAGTCACAATTGGTGGGGATTTGTATAGGAGGGATGGAACCACGTCACCAAAAATTAATGGGGAAATTCCGACCCTACACTTTCCCAGAACTCTATACAATAGATGAGCAACATGCTAATATTGGAGACGACTCTGTCAAGGACTGGGGACTGAAGACACGCACAATGAGTCTTCCAACCAATCCCAACACGTCCAGAGTTTCACCACCTACGAAAAACCTGTGAGTCAGGAAGCTAGCTTCTTAATAGAGAATTTGTGTGAGTTATTACACTTCTGAAGAGGACAGAGGGTAGACACGTTTGCTGCTCTCAACCTCATTGCCTTCAACGCGAATTTAACTCTGCCCTCACTGGAAGTTTCAGAGATGTCTCTCGCATCTGATCCCATGGTGAAAGATATTACCTTCACTGAAGAAGACATGATGGCCGAGGAACGTCATAATCGGGCTTTATATGTTACGGCGCATGTCAAAAATATGGAGTTCAAGAGAGCCTTGATCGATACTGGAGCTGCTGCCAACATCATAACTCTGAAGACCCTCCGCACCGCTAGAGTTCCTAAAAATCAAATAGTGCATCATCCTGTTGTAATGAAAGATTTTGAAGGAAACAGGACTAATACCTACGGATATGTCAATCTAGATCTCAAGGTGGGACCAATTCAATCAAGGGTGAAATTTCATGTCATTGAGAAAGAGCCCGATTACCACATGATTCTGGGACGCCCCTGGATTCACGACAACAAGGTCGTTCCCTCCACCTATCACCAATGTATGAAGGCAGTGCTCGATAAAGAAATTATTCGTGTCGCGGCATCGGCATCTCCGTATTCACCAATATATGAATCAGAATTCTTCGAGCCAAAGGAGACTACACCAGAGCCACCTAACAAAGTCTACATTATTCCTTTACCTGCGTGGGCCTCCATCAAAGACGAGAAGCCACCATTCCCCACGCTAGCTGAGGAAAACATGGAAGGCATGCCTGCTTCATCAGGACTTCTTACGTATGGTTCGATTACATCCCATGACTCACCTTATTCCAAAAGAAGTTACAATTTCACCACTCAATATGATGCTGAGGGTAGAACCATCCACTCACGACGGAAATGTTAGCAATTAACAAGGGAGGGTGGCGGAAAACCTCCCCGCATCGAAGAATGTTTTCAGAATGAAGGATCCTCAGAAGAAGAAGATCAGGAAGCCCCACCACAACTGCAAGATGGATCCAACTCCACCACTGAGGCTCTTGAAACCGTCAAGATAGGGACGGATGAGGTTCCTAGACCTATCTCTGTCAGCTCATCCTTATCAGCAGAGGAGCGTGAAGCCTTGGTTAATCTTCTCAAAGAATACCAGGATGTTTTTGCTTGGACCTACGAAGAGATGCCCGGGCTGGATGATAAGTTGGTGACACATCATCTTCACATTTTACCCGGCTCTAAGACAGTGAAGCAACAACCACACTATTTATGACATGAGATAGAGGAACAAATCAAAATCGAAATTAAAAAATTACTCTCTGCAGGGTTCATCAAACTCATTCATCATCCTACTTGGCTAGCTAACGTGGTTCAAGAAGAAAAATGGTCAAATTAGATGTTGCGTAGACTTCAGAGATTTAAACAAGTGATGTCCCAAAGATGATTTCCCGTTGCCCAACATCGACATGTTGGTAGATGCCACCTGTGGTCATGTTATGTTCTCATTCATGGATAATTACAGTAGTTACAATCAAATCAAGATGTACGATTCAAATGCAAGTAAGACCGCTTTCCGAACTCCAATTGAGAATTTTCATTATACTGTGATGCCATTTGGACTTAAGAATGCAGGTGCTACTTATCAGCGGGCCATGACAGCAATATTCCATGATATGATGCACACAAAAATTGAAATTACGTGGAAGACATTGTGGTCAAATCTAAGACACGAGCGTCCCACTTAGATGTGCTAAGACAAGTGTTTGACAGATGCAGGGAGTACAAACTGAGGATGAACCCTCTAAAGTATGCGTTTGGATTTTCTTCAGGCAAGTTCTTGGGCTTTCATGTAACTGAGGAGGGAATCAAGGTGGACCCCACCAAAACGCAAGCAATCACCACCATGCCGCCGCCAAAGACGGTAAAAGAACTTAAAAACTTCATGGGGAATGTCTCTTACATACGGAGGTTTATTCCTGGCTTAGCTCAATTTGTGGTCTCGGTCATCCCTTTACTAAAGAAGGGAGAATATTTCATATGGTATCCTATTCAAGAAGAAGCATTTAGGAAGATCCAACAATTACTACTATCACCAGCAGTGATGAAAGCACCGGTACAGGGGCGTCCTTTACTTATTTATACGGCGTCAAGCGACACTGCTATTGGAGCACTCCTCGCACAAGAAGGTGACGATAATGTTGAATATCCAGTATATTACATTAGTCGTACTCTAAAGAATGCCGAACTCCGTTACCCGAAGGTGGAGAAGGCATGTTTATCCTTAGTCTTCGCTATCCAGAAGTTCAGGCATTATCTTTTATTAAACAGGGTCGTGCTAATCACGAAAGCAGACCCCATAAGATTTCTGTTGTCCAAACCGGCCCTGCTAGGAAGGATAGCCCGTTGGCTGCTACAGATGTCAGAGTTTGACATTCTTGTGTGGCCCCAAAGGCGATCAAAGGCCAAGTTGTTGCAGATCTTCTTTCGGCCTTCCCAGGAGAAGATACTACTGCCTTGCACGAGGAGGTACCAAGAGAATTCCCAGAAATATCCTTGATCAAGGAGGATACTTGGTTGTTATATTTCGATGGCTCCGCTACACCGAGTAACAATACCGGAGGAGCTGAAATAGTATTGGTTTCCCCTGCTGGCGAAGTATTCTCACATTCGTTCAAATTAGATTTTCGGTAGAATACGAAGCTTTCCTGATAGGGTTATCCTTGGCTGAACAAGCAGGAGCTACCAATCTGGAAATTAGGGGTGACTCCAAGTTACTGGTGAATCAAATGAACGGTGTTTACTCGTTGAAGGAAATTACTCTAGCCCCTTATCGAGCTGAAGCACACAGAATACTAACTCGTTTCTCCGAAGACGTCATCATTCACACTGGTCGAACTAACAACAGGCATGCTGATTGTCTAGCAACATTGGCCTCAAAGTTACAATTTGAAGGTATGGAAACGACTCTCACCGTGCAGAAGAGTACACTTTCATCAACCTGGTTGGCGCAAGCTAACAAGCCCGAGATACATGACTGGAGGACACCTGTCATTGATGAGCTCACTCGATCATCACCTGAAAGAAAGGTTAGTCTCAAAGACTTGAAGAACTTCTTCCTATTGCACGGGATGCTTTATCACAGGAACTCGGACGGATCTTTGTCCAGATGTCTCGGAGACATTAGGGCTAAACAACGGCTTCATCACGTCCATAAGGAAATATGTGGACAAAGTCTAGTGGTCACTCTCTATAGGCGACTCCAGCGGTTGGGTATTACTGGCCCACCATGGAAACTCAAGCTAGAGAAATACAAGGATCCTGCAGTAAGTGTCAATCTGTTGTGCATCATTCTGAGGCCTTAATGATACATCCTGTCGAGGATTGGCGTGAACCTTACGTCCAGTATATCCGGGATCATATTTTACCCACTGAGAAAAAAGATGCAGAAAGGCTAAAAAGACAGGCAGTAAGATTCGTCTTTCACGAAGGAATTCTGTACCGCAAAAGCTTTGGTGGAGATTTGTTACGCTTCTTGGCTGAACTAGAAACGAGTATTATACTCAAGGAGATGCGCGAAGGCGAACACCAAGGTAAGAAGAAATTATTTTTACAAGTTCATGAAAAATATTATTGGCCTACTATGGAAGACGATGCTGCCATGTTTGTTCGAAGATGCCATCAGTGTCAGGTTCATAATAACCTTATACACACTCCGTGTCTTCCTTTACAATCCATCAGCAGTCCTTGGCCATTTTATAGTTGGGGAATTGATCTTATAGGAAAGATCAATCCCGCATCTTCTTTACAGCATGAGCATATTATAACCGCTACTGAGTACTTCACGAAGTGGGTGGAGGCGATTCCACTTAAGAAGACAAAAGGTGTCAATATAGCTCAGTTCATCAAGGAACACATCATCTGTAGGTTTGGAGTTCCTAAGCACACCATAACAGATAATGGTTCTCCTTTCGTTAATCAAGATGTAGCGGAGTTACTTCAGGAATATGGTATCCAGTATATTTGATCTACACCTTTATTATCCTAAAGGAAATGGGCAAGCTGAAAGTACCAACAAGACGCTGATTTGGATTCTAAGTCCAACCGTTCATGATAATCAACGGTCCTGGCGTGAAAAACTTCCCATGGCGTTATGGGCATATATGATCTCTCCTAGAAGTTCTACAGGAGTTTCTCCATACTCTCTGGTATATGGTACTGATGCTATTCTTCCAGCCGAAATCAAAATTCCTTCAGCACGCATCGCCATGGCTAGTGGAGTCTCCATTGATATATCTGGTTCTAGGTTTGCGGAATTGGATATTGTTGAGGATAGGCGTACAAAGGCATAGGCCCACATGGAAGCTTATAGAAGAAGGATTTCTAGAGCATATGATAAAGAAGTGAAACCAAGAGTCTTCCAAGTTGGGGACTTGGTATTAAAGAAGGCCAAGCATATTCAACAAGATATGTCGGCTCCAAAATTCTCAGCTAATTGGGATGGGCCATACGTGGTAACTAAAGCGGCGCTTAGTGGATACTACAAGATTGCTACCTTTGATGGAAAGCCCGAAGGTACGGTAATCAATGGAAAGTGGCTCAAACCTTATTACGTATGAATTTCTGATTACTTCTTTGTAACATTTTCATATTCCTTCAAATTTGTGCAAGCCTCATTTGCACTTAAAAATTACATTTAAAATCTTTATAAAACTTCTTTCATTCAGAAAGTACTACTTATTTCATTGGATTCAAAAAAAAAAAAAACTTTCTTCAGAATAAACCTTCTAAAAGTGAATAATCTTTCTGATATAAGTTTTCCATCTTCTCCTGGAACGCTGCAATTTTGGCTTTCAAGTTCTGGATAGCTTCTCCCACTTTAGCAGTTTCTTCTGCAATTTTGTCCTTAAAGGTTCTCAATTCCTTTTCTCTTGCTTCCTCTTTAGCTTTCAAATCTGCAGCAATATCATGTTCCAGGGTTTTCAAGTTTTCTACCATTTGAATAACATTCTCAGCTTCCTCATTAATGGCCTTTTCATCTTCATCAATGATCTCGGGATCAGGGCCATCTACTAGAAAGGCCAATCGATCCATCTTTACCTTTTCAAGTCGTTGTTGAAGCCATCCAACCTTGAACTTAACGTTTTCAGTTGAGGAAAGTAAACGCTAAATGCTCCCATTTCAGAATAGTAGACAAGGTAACTTTATGCAATGATCCTTGTTCCATCTCTGTTATCATCGGCAATAATAGGGCAACCATGGACACCAAGACTGGTGAACAATCCTTACCCAAGACTGGTGAACAATCCTTACCCAAGACTGGTGAACAATCCTTACCCAAGACTTGGGTAGTAACTTTATGGCCATACTTCCTCCATATCTTAGTGTACAATGAAACATGTTTCCTTTGAACTAAGAAGCCCCCAACAGATTTGTGTTCATGGGATAGGGATCGCATATGAGGATCAAAAAGAAGGTTTGCCCTGATGCTACTGCCAGGAGGGACGTAATCTTCAAGATTTACAACCGAAGCAGGACTGTAAGTGGGAGATTGGGAAGTCTCAGTCATTTTCCTTGGGGGAGCGTGAACACCCTTTTTGCGAAGCTGCAAGGAATAAAAAAGTAAGAAGATATTTTGGATCTAATCAATGAAATGGGTGAGGAAAGGGATTTACCGGTGAAGAATTGCTCATCCTTGGCGCCTTGCTTCGTGGATTGCTGGTATTTTTATCTCCTTACTCTCCATTCTACAATTAACTTATGGTTAATGGCTTTCTAAAAGAATATGAGAAAGCACAAGTGAAGAGTTACTTACAGAGCTGGGAACCCAGGCCTTGCGCTTGATGAATTGGCTCAAAGGAATGTCACTGCTGCTACTACTCGACATGATGGAGAAAAAAAATGAAGGAACTGTGGTTGATGAGTTAATGATGCTTATCATGTGTGCATATATGTATAAGCGCAGAGTAATTTCAATTCTAGGGTTTTGGGAATTCAAATTCAAGAGTAACTGTTGCCTGCATAAAAGGAGTTGACTCAGATATACTTGCAAGTCAGAAGAATGACAGTGGATTGACAAGTGTGAGGATAAGTCCATCGGCTAGGTCATCAACTTATGCTCACCTTGGAACACTCACGGTTCCATGCTGCGCAGGGGACTAAATGTTGATGGTGGTTTTTGGCGAGGAGGTCGCAAGAGTAATTTTGCACCAATTTCTGGCATCTTGGCGTCGTCAGGTGAATGGCTCAAGGCAAGGTAGGAATTTATTTACAGTAGGGATAAGAGAATTGGTCACCATGGCCATATTTTGATCTTTCACGACCATACCCTAGTACCATGGTCCATATCCCTAGCCTATGCGCCTAACCCTAGCCTATGCATGCATCCTTGCTTATGCACGCATCCTTGCCTATGCATGTTCACGCACGCATCCTTGTTCATGCGTCCTTGCTCATTATTACGTCCTAGACCATGAATCTTGTCACGTACGTCTTAGCCCATGCCCGCATCCTTATGCTCGCATCCTTGTGCACGCATCCTAGCTAGCCTATGCTCATGCACACACCCTAGCTAGCTCACGCATCTTCCTTGCTTACATATCCTAGCTCATACACGCATCTCATCTCGCGTCCCTGTCTTTGCCTTGGCCGTGGCTCATGCCATGGCCCCACATTTTGGGCTTGGCCGTAGCTTAGGCTACGACCCCACTTTTATTGCTTGACTGTGATTTAGGTCTGGTCCCACTTTCTTTGGTTGTCCATAACCTAATATCATGGTCCCACTTTATTGGCTTGGCCGTAGCTTAGGCTGCGGCCCCACTTTTATAGCTTGGTCATGGTTAGCACCATGTCCCACATTATTGGCTTGGTCGTAGCTTAGGTTGCGGCCCCACTTTTACAGCTTGGTCATAATTAGCACCATGACCCACATTCTTACCTTGGCCGTGACTCGTGCCACGGCCCCACTTTTGTGGCTAGGTCATAGCGCACGCTATGACCCACTTGTGTTACTCGGCCAAAGCCCATGCTATGGCCCACTTTTGTGGTTTGGCCGTGGTTGTTACCACGAACCCACTCTTCCCTCTTGGATGTGACTCTTGTCACATCCCCACTTTCATCTCTTGGCCGCGGCTCTTGCCACGTCCCCACTTTTATTGCTAGCGCAACTCTTGTAGACCCCACTTTTATAGGTTGGAAATAAAACGATACTATGGCCCACTTTTATCACACGCCATAGATTGAGGGTCCCACTTCTTGATCTTTGAGCTACCTCTACTTATGGGTCCCACTGATCCAAGTCCTAGTTGGTTGTGGTCTTTATTAAATCCATGATATTCTAGTTTCCTAATCAAATTCGGAAATTTGACAGATTACGAATTGCCTCAAAGATCGACTTATACGGTCTAATCCGTGAGGATTCAGGAGAAACTTCCTTCACGAAAGATGTTCATCAGCGAGTTCCCCATGACATACTAAAATTTCATAATTTTAGAAAATATAGGCTGGCCTGGGCGATTTTTAGAGTAAGTGACGTGTAAACTGTCTAGAAATCTGAATATGACGTAATGTTATGGTTCATCCCTATACATCCTATAGCCAACTTCCTAATAAGATTATTATGCTATGTAATATAATTAATTATCATTCATGTGTCCTATCTTTAGGCCTTGAATTGGCAATGCTCATGCATTTTTGGTTGTGGCTACGATGTGTTAGCATAACCTGACTTTTCTCCTGATTATAGACTTGCTTCTATAATCAGTGCAACATTTATTAATCATGGCTCATGGCTATGAATTATATTATTTTAGACATTCATAGGTCTCCGTTACTCAAGGAATTGGTGTATTATATGCCACAAGCCAATTTCTCATATTTATGGCATACAGAAAGTCGTATTTACTTGATTATTGCCACGGAGGGTTGCTGAAATGCCCTCAGTCTAAATGGCGATTGCATAGCTCAATCCTTAGACTATTCTCATTGGTTTAAATGGTGATTGCCCGGCTCAATCCTTAGACCAATCCTAAAAGAGATACACAAGCTAATCGTTTCTCTATTTTTGTGCAAAGTCCTAAGTTTACCAGTAATTGGTACGACTCGCACTTAGTCAGCTTTGACTTAACATATATTAAACGCTTAACAAATATTACGAGAATCAAGTAAGTTACATGGGGGGATATTCTTTAGGGTTTTGGTTTGGCGGTCTACGGCACGTGTGATTGCAACGGCTCAATCACTCAACGGGAAAGAAAGCTAAGTCGTGTGAACGTTGCTGAAAAGAGGGATGAGAAAGTAGGTTGTTAGTCTTCCCTAATATTAGGCGCAAGACTCTTAACAACTGGTCCCACTTACTCCACACTCCCACTCTTCCACTTCTTACGAGATCAGTTGGAATTCTATTGCTATAAATAGGTCACTCGACCAGTTTGGAAAAAGAGAACAAAAACCACTAGTTCAATTCAGTGCAGTGCAATCAATTCATCTCATCAATAATTGGTTAACTCTTCTCATTCAGCATTCAATATCTAGTGAGAACTGAATATCCATTCTTTTAGCAACTTTATTCACAACATCACAGAAATCATAGCAATTCTCTGATCTCATCTTTCTCGGCTTCCCTCCCTTAAACCAACCCTCTTCTTGTAACTGAAGCAATACTCGAATGGCCATTTATTGGTTTAGGCGAGTCTTGTTCGATCTTGACCTCTCGAATACCATTACAACTTCATATTACATCATTACACTTCACACTTTACCCCTCAAATACTCTTTATTGTTTTATACCTAAAACATCCACGACTTCCACTTTCTCTGTCGAGAGATCAGGGTGAGTTCAACACTATAATTAGAGGCTTCCTCTATCTTCCAAGGCAGTACATCTTTCTAGAGGTATTACAAAAGCAAGTTTAGAGAAACAATTTAGGGTTTAAATTGTTTAGTGAGATTGTGAGCGTGAAAGAGAGAATTGTAATTGTTTTCTTGTTCATAATCTAGAGAAGATAGTTTCTTCGAATTGGTTCTCGTGTTTTCCTATTTTCGTCTATTGTTATTTTGAATTCCGCCCTAATAACTCTAGTCATCAAGAGTACGGAGATCATACGTATCATTTTGTCTTTTCCTTAGGGTTTGGGTAAGCACTATGCTAGAAGTAGTCATCTTTTGAGTTAAGCATGATTTGCTTGTACTACTTCCATGTTTTCTTTTTCATCAATTAATCGAGGTTATTAAATTAAAATCTTAATTGATTATTGTAATGCTTGATCTTAATTGATTATCTTTATGAATGTATTGCAAAACCGTGAACGTGCTTTTTTAGCCATACCACTCGTTCAGGCAAAGCAGTTCATGATAGATTATCAAAATCCATGCTTCTGACTCTTATGGCTAAGAGGAGACGATTTTTGATAATAAGGTACCTCGTAGACTACAATGTTGAACTCCGCTGGATTAAATGTTGCACCTTTAATTTTTAGTCTTACAACCACTAGGAAGGGGTAACTTAATGTTTTCTCTAAAGGCGATGGTTGACCGAAGCTCTCTGAGAAAATAGGAGGATTAAACCTTGAATTCCTATTTGACCGTAACTGGCTAGGAAAGAAAAACATATCTACAATTTCACTTGTGAAAATTGTACCCAAGAATTATTCTAAAACCTTGCTTGGGAAGGTAGTCGCGTTGTTCCTTATGGAATGACACATTATGGGGGAGAGTTCTTTTGAACTTGTGCTTCATGGTAATATCTTTTTGGGGAGAGCGGCTGTGGAATCTACGAGAGAATTGCATCCTTTTATCTCTCGTTTCAGGTATGTTTACCTTTGTCTACATTGATTATTGCGATTTTATGAGGATTCCTATATTTCTTTTCTTTGTCTATTTTATGAAAAAAAAGGGGGAGAAATCTTGTAGTAAGGGGGAGTAAAATCTTTTTACCTACTACGACAATTGTCTACGGTATTGTCATAAGGGGAGTAAAATCGATGTGCTTGTCATGTCAAAGCAAAAGTTAATGTATTGAGTAAGGGGGAGAACATATCAAATTGTGTAGTATCTTGAAACATCGATGCAATATGCTTACAAGTTTTACATACTACTCAATTGCATAACAAACTCTTGTTGGACTA
>JAJJMA010025485.1:0-48594 GCA_023529015.1 Papaver nudicaule
CAACTGATGCTGCTGCCCCAACTTTGAGGCGCATAGAGAGTTCAAAGAGCATTCAATCCAGCATACATCTATTATTTTTCAAGAGGAATGGCTCAAAGGCATGGTCAGCTATTGGTGGTTGTGTTTTGTGGATTACAGGTGCCTCTCCCATTTCGTAATTTCCTTTTCTATCCCCCCCCCCCCCCCTTCATTTAACCTGATTACCTAGCAATTTTTATCTTGATCTTTGAATGCAAAACTTGAAGTCTGTTGACTGTATGTAGTCATTGTATATTTAATGTAAGCAGCTTGCACTTTGAAATTTTGCATAAAGTCATTCCCACTCTGCTTCTTGTATGTTCAACCATGGTGTAGCTAGTGTGTCAAGTGTATTTTTTAATTAATGTTGGTATTTTTTAATAAAATATTTGGTATTTTTCAATAAAATATTTGGTATTTTTTAATACAATATTTAGTATTTTTTGTAATACATTTTTTTTTAATTTTAATTATATATTCTGCAACGTTAAAAAGCGTTGCCTTAATTACACAAAACGTTGCTCTTAATAAATTCTGCAACGTTATCTTACGTTGCTTTAACTAAAAAGTGCAACGGAAGAAGCAACGTAACTTACGTTGCTTTAAATAATTAAAGCAACGTTATTAGACGTTACCAAAAATTTGTAACGCAGTTTTCGCAACGCTAATAGACGTTGCATTAATTCGGCGCAACGTCTATATCCGTTGTAAACCGGTCCCTGTGACGTAGTGTGGTGAAAGCTGAATTGGTGAGTATATTGACTGTGATGTGTAAATTTAGGTGAAACCTTATGGAATTTAACCCCTATTAATGTATATTTTCAAATTTAGTTGAAGAAGAATTCTGATAAAGAGATCATACTCAAAGATGTGTGGGTGAAAGCACATTCAACAAAGGATGGGAAAATTTTACCTAGCGCGGAGCCATATATTGTGAGTGATATGTTTAATTCAAAATCTTATATAAGTACTAAAGAAAATAGAACTTAGTATATTTCCACATATATATATTTGAACTTAGGATATGTTTAAGGAAACACAAGAAGAGATCGAAGAACCGCAGACCACCAATGTTCAACTTACTCTGACAAGTTCAGCTGAAACCAGCAAAGCGGATCGTTATGCAGCAATGCTAGCCCGTCTTACTAGATATGGAGAGGATTGTACATTGATCAACATGGAGAATCAACCAATTGCCCATGGCAGAATCATTCTTGGTGAGCCTGGAAAAATGTGCCATGGGGTAGCTGTACCTAGTCATCTTGTTAAGGTGAAGCTCGACAAGATTCTCATCCCTGAAGAAAAACTTGTAAAAGCAAACCCTTCGAGCTTAGCCAACTTCGGAGCTGTTGGAGTTGGTGGATATGTGCTTCATCCAGTTTGGGCCTTCGACCTCCAGTTGTGTTGATGGAATGAGCGTGCTGTTTTTTGGAGCTGAAAATATTTTGTGTAGTTCACACTTTTTTGTTCAGACAATATGAAGTGTTTTTTTTTGTTTGTTAAGACAATGTACTTTCAGATTTTTTTTTTCCAAATTGTCTTTTGTTCAAAATCAAGAATGGTGGTGTAATTGGATACTTTTAGAATGTAATTTTGTTTCAGAAATTCCAGAATCAAGAATTCCAGAAATTACTTTCAGAAATTTGGTCCATTTGGGTTAACCATATTGTCTTTTCCATTTTGCACTATGTAATTACACCTGTTATCATACCCGTTGGACTATCAAAGCAGTTGCCGGCGGTTGGTACAGTTGCCGGCGGTTGGAATACCAACAGTTTCGACTTATCATAAAAAATTGGGTTAATATAAAAACCATGCGCCTGATTATAGTAAGACCATAATTAAACTACAGTTTCAGGCTTCATCCATTAAACAAGCAAAAACCATGAATCCCAATCAAAAACCAACTAATAGTGTTGAATCAAGGTTGTTGCAAGATGCATTTGCAACAGTGAGGAGGATGGTTGAAAATGTTCGAACACTGGAGAGGGGTGAAGGTTCAAATCAACCTGAATTTGAAGAAGTGGATGAAGAGAATCCGACTGATGAGAATGAAGAGAATGTTGAATTTGAAGATGGGGATTCCTGGAAAATACAAGTTAGGAAAGAAGGGGGTCCATGCATGCCTGCAACAGAGGGAATTGCATTTTATGGGGATGAATGGGTGGTTACGGGTGGAAAGCAAGTTGGGTTTTATGGGTATAAGCTTCCCACTGAATTAAGGTGTGAAGTGCGGAAAGTTCTTTCTAAATCTCTGGCATTTAGGAGGAATCAGAGGCTTCCTGTAATCCAAGCCATCGTAAGCACCATACCACCACCAATTGTGCCGGAAAATCAACCACCACCTATTGTAGAAGAAGTAGTGGAGAAAGTTAGGGTCAATAATGCAATTAGGAAAGCATACTGGGATGAACGGATTGAGCACTACAAAGCTTTGTTTCCTGATTTTGGTGATGAACCGGTCGCAGATGGCTCGGGCCATTGGAACCCCAACATGATCGCCTTCAATGCAGGCCTAAAAGATATGAAAGCCAAATATGGGCCTTTCACATATGATGAAGAGGAGGCTGCTGAGTTTATGGAGAACACTGGTGAGAATGCTGATACTGGTGGTGCAATTGAGGATGGTGGTGCTGATGCTAATGTTCCTGGTGCAAATGAGGGTGATGTTGTTGCTGCTGCTGCTAATATTGTTCCTGACATTGAGATGATTGACCCTATTTCGGATTGGATATCTCAATTTCTTGTTTATGTTTTTGTTCTTGTTCAGTACAATGTTTGTCAGATGACTTGGTTTATTTTGGGATGTTTGTAAAAGTGTTTGTTTTTGTTTGTGTGCAATTGTTCAATTGCTAGCTTTGTTTTTGTTTATGTAATTTGTTCCTAAAATTTAGTGTTTTTCCAGAAATTTGGTGTTTTTCCAGAAATTTGGTTTGGCAGAATCAAGCCATTGCAAAAGTAGTACTCAACCTGCATATTGAATATGAGCAAAAGTAGTACTTTTAGGATTCATTCATTCTATTCAGAATCAAGCCATTGCAAACTGAAATTTTTCATTCATTCATAAACAAAAGAAGAGAAACAAAAGAGAAACACAAAGACATCAAAGAGAAACAGAAGAAATTACTAAAAACATCTACAAAGACATCTTCTTCTCCCATGGTGTCATTTCTTCTCTCTCCCTCATCCATTTGCTCATTGGCTTCTCATTGGCAGGCGTAATATACTCAACTGTCTTCTTAACCCTCATTGGATGGCCAACTACAACCATCTTCAGTTTGATCACTCTTCCATTTACAACAACCCTGAATGGATTATGTCTCTCCATTATTGTTTCTCTTTCAGTTTCTCTGAGTTTTCTCTAATTGTGGGGTAGTCTTCTCAATTACAAAGCCATCATTTATATTAAACTGCTTTCACATTTCTCCATGCGCATAGTGAATTGTAGTTGACAAAGTCTAAAAGGAGAAAGAATATTTGCAGTACTCATCTGACAAACTGGATGTTTCCACCCAATTCTTTCTTCCCTTTGAAAATAAAAGACCTGCCAATTTCTAGCAGTGTCAAAAGAGTTTATAGGAACTGGATGTTTCCGCCCACCTTTCCTCTCTTTTGTGTTTGATTTTTGACAAAGTCCAGCACTTATCCTATACCACTACACCACAATTTTAGCTGACTAAGTCCAACAATTATCCAATACTTATTGGTAAATCTTGAATTTAGATTTTCCTCTCAGAAAATCTGAATTTAGATTTACCAATTGAATAGACTAGTAAGGAAGTCTAGTCAATTAGTAATTGATTGCACAAGTTTTCAAGGCAATTGAGTGCATTACTGAAAAGACTCGACGGTTGAGGGGAGTAAATGTGGTAGCTGTAAAAAAACAAAGAGAAAGTAAATTGTTTGTCGCTTAAAATTGGAGTGAATTACTGCAATAAATTAGGAAATTACTCTAACAAACAGTTGAAAGAGAGTAAATTACTAAGGGGAATTGTAGAGTCTAGAAAGAGAGTGAATTAATGCTTGAAAGACTCAACCATTGCGTGTAAAAATCAGCTAAACGTGTCTGGTAAAAACCGATAAAAACAAAGTAATAATTGTTGGTTTAGACTAGCATAGGACTAACATCACCCGACTAATTTACTAACAACACCAAGAAGAACAGCCCATAAACTTGTTCATTGACAGAAGTGACCTGCAAATTTCAGTTTCACACCCAACAGTTGCCGGCCGGCCATCAATTAAGGGGTGAATTTGATTGACACAATATTTACGTGTAATTTAACGGTGGGTTTACAATTGGCATTGAAGAGTGGTGGTTGATGAAGGGTTATTATGAAGGGTTATTATGATGAGTGAAAGGGTAATGAATGTATGATTTGGAGGGTTGAGTGAACGACCAGAGTTAACCTGACGCTGCAAATTGACTAGATTAGGTTGAATTAATGATGACTTTTGAACGCGTGGGTGGAGGAGGGTTTAACACCGAGTAAATTAGACACGGGGAATGCAAATTGAGAGGACGCCTGGTCAAAATTGCGTCTGAAAATGTACCGTTTCAGTAAATACCCATAAATGAAATCGGCTATAAAATCTCAGTTGAGAGGAAAATTAGGAATCCATCTTCTCTTTCTTCTTCCGGAAATTCAAAACAGAAAAAAACTTCTCTTCTTAACTTCTCTTCTTCTTCCAGAAATTCAAGATGAATCAAGATGATCCATGGCTTAATCCTGCCTACCTCAACAATACATGCAAAGCAATCATAAAGAAAAACGTGATCAAAGACAATAGGCAGTTGTACAAGGGTGGTTTGGATGGAAAGCTTCTTTCTTTTTCTTCTAGTAGAACTGAGAGACTAGATTGGTGGTATAAGGATCAGTTATATGATCTGATGAGAGAGGCACCAGCCCCAGCACCACTAGCAGTGGCACCTCTACCTCCACCAGTACCAGTACCAGCACCAGCACCACCAGCAGTGGCACCTCCACCTCCACCAGCACCAGTACAACCTCCACCTCCACCAGCACCAGAGCCAGAGCCAGAACCAGAAGAGGAGGAGGAAACTGTGTATTGGGATTTCCCAGAGCCACCTTTTAACTATACAACATGGTATGCATACTGCTGCAGTTACCATTTTGAAGGTTACGAAGACATCAGGGCTGAAGGAGAGGAGTATTTCTACACCAGATTGATGCCAGAGATTGTGAGGATTCCAGTTCCCCCTCACGGATAGTTGGTGGTCCGGTGTTTTCCCTTTTAAGTCTTCAAGAGAGGCTTAAACTTGTTGAAGTTCAAAGGAAAATCCTCTTGAAGCAATCTTGACAGGAATGATGATGAAGTTTGACCTTAATTTTTTTTTAATGTTGAATGTGGGGAAAGAATGTGGGAAAGAATCTGGTGGTTGATATTTTGGGATAGAATATTTTGGGTTCAGGCTATGATGCGAAGTAGCCTTTGTTTATGTATAATTACTGTTTATGAGAATATTTTGGGTTGTAAAAATTGCAGTTTATATATGTATAATTAATGTTTAATCTTTAATCTTTAAGTTTGATCTTTGTTTCTTTTTTTGTGTGATTGAAAGTGGGTTTTTTGGGTTCAGGAAGGAAATCTTTTGATCTGTAATGGAAATCTCTTTTGTTCAATATGATTGTTTTTTGGTCTGAAAGTAGTAGTTTCTCTTGTTGAAGCACCAAATTTCTTATGTTTAATCTTTAATGTTTTTCTGTTTATCTATTAATCAAAGAATGATTTTCAGTTAATGGAAAATTGCAGTTTAATTTGATGGAATCAATGAATGATTTGCAGAACTGATGAGAAATTGAGTGATTTTTGGAGGGATATTCAAAAAGTTACCCATGCTTACATCATGAGGACTGATAAGTCTTTGATGTTGCCTTATCTTCACTGTAAATTTGATTTTTCAGTCTTTGAAGCTTTATGGAAAATCCGGCAAACAATTATAGGTCCGGCGAAAATCCGGCGAAAATTATAGGCCCGACAAACAATTACAGGTCAGACAACATCAACAAAAAATTCATTCATTTCAAGCAAAAATAAATAGCATTCATTTCAAGCAAATTTGTTCACTGACAGAAAGACAAGAGAGAAACAACAGAAACAAGATACATACAAAACAAAAAACTAACAGCACCCGACTAATTTACTAACAACACCAAGAAGGACAGCCCATAAGGAGAAAACATGCCTTACTCCTGTACAAATTTGTTTACTGACAGAAGTGACCTGTAAATTTCAGTTTCATTCACTATGATTGGTTAGAGCATTACATTCACAGTCGTCTTCTTGGCGGCACTTTTGCAGGCCTCCTGTTTCCATGAACATCAAGCAAACAACGCAAATGAGGTTCTACCTCGAACACGTTTTGATAGCTGTCGTCTATGGGCTTCTCAAGATTGTCTACATCTTTCGTCAGCCGTTTAGGAACAGGTGTAGCAATCCAATCCTCGCTGCTTTTAAAATCTTTGGAGTACCACACTTGCTTTGCCTCTTCAGCAAGAATTACAGGCTCGTCAGTCTCTTTGGTGGAAATCCTTAGCTTATTCAATTTAACCAAGACCAAATGAGACTCAGGACAAATTCTAGTTGCAGTAGTCTCTACCTTCACCCACTCATAGTAGAAAACAGTCTCACGAAAATCAGTATAGTTCAATTCTAGGATTTGGTTGATTACCCCGTAAAATTTCTCCATACGAGTTTCAGCAACTTTATCGTTTTTCCTCATAAATGTGGCGTATGCCTCCGCGCAGACACCGCTATCTTGAGTAATACGCTTTTCCTCGTAAGACTTTGGACAAAACACCCAACCATTTATACGATATTTCAAAAATTCGGTTGCTCCAACAGGACCTTGTGCCAATCGCCACAAAACGCCTGCAATTTTTTTCTCTTCCAGCAGCTATGAAGAAGAAAAGCAGTCGACAACATTCAATTTGTCAGAATCCAAGAGTTTACTCAATTGGTGACAACCACAGAATGCAGTTACGCAAAATGAATATATATAAAGGCCAGTACCTTTTCAACCAACCATGGAATGAATTTTGTTTGTTTTACGACCTCCTCCACCGCAACCTCTTTACCAGAAGAATCTGAAATGGGTATGAGGGTGTCGCAGAACTCACTACAATCATCAATAGCAGAGTACATATGTTCATAAATCTGTTTTTGTGTCGATGCCAAGAGTAAATTTGAGAAACTAATACTATGAAGCTAATACATACCTGTAATAGGCGTCAAGACCTGTGGGGTTCAGCTTAAAGAACACCCACCTACGTATTTGTACAAACTGTACATTGCTGAGTTTCACTTTGTTACCTATAATCATATGACCCACATCACTGAAATCAGAATCTGGATTTAAAAAGGCTTCCCAAGTTTGTTTGTGATTTCCAGAGGTTGCATCTGGCATGCACTCCATCGCATGCCTAACTCCCTCTTCTATAATACGTCCCTGTGCAATCCTTCAATTAATCTTTTATTGCTTGGTTGGTTCTTGCATTCCTTCATTGCCCTGTTTCAGTACACACATGTATATATCAGTATAATACTAGATTGAGTATACAAAATAATCAACTGCACATGCGAAAATGAATAATTCACCTTTCGAAAGGATATATCCATCGATACCTAACGGGCCCACACTGTAATGCTTCATCTACCAGATGAACCATTAGATGGACACTTATATCAAAAAAGGAAGCTGGAAAATACTTCTCAAGCACACACATTGCCTCTGCAACCATGAATTTAGCATCTTGGACATCAGCTCTATACATGACTTTGGAACAAAGAATTCTGAAAAACAAGCTGATTTGGTGTAGGGCGGTTCGCAAATCTTTGTGCTGTGGAAAAGCATGTTGAAGTAAAATTGGTAACAAATAACACATAATGACATGATTGACGTGCGATATCAAGTTGGTGATACGCAACTTCTCCATGTTGACATTGCTGCTAATGTTCGACACAAAACCACTGAG
This sequence comes from Papaver nudicaule, assembly GCA_023529015.1. Lineage (NCBI taxonomy): Eukaryota > Viridiplantae > Streptophyta > Magnoliopsida > Ranunculales > Papaveraceae > Papaver > Papaver nudicaule. The sequence continues at coordinate 8,016 of JAJJMA010025485.1, forward strand.
AAATTACATGTCTTTAAGAATCTTGCAGAAACTCGTCCTTTCAGCTTTACTCAAGGCAAACGCTGGTGTTGGATTCCCATCAGCTCCAGTAACCCACACTCCACAACTGAGACCCAACTTCTCTAACTGTTCTCGGTGAGTCTATGCACTCTTAGAGCTATCATCATTGTCGAAGATTGCCTCCATGATGTGTTCCATTACATTTTTTTTGCCTATACGAAGCATGGAATAGACTTCAAGGTTCCAAAATATAGTCTTCTTATGCACCAGTGACTGCGTGCTCATCTTCATTAACGGGATCGTGTATCTTCCGCTTCAGTTGTTTCCTCTTTACCAACTTACCAGGTTTGTAATTCACAAGAGCTAACTTCTCCAAAGACTCCTCTCCGGTCAGTCTCACTGGAGCAAGTTCAGCCTCATCTGTTTTTAGATCCAAGAGCCCTCCCTTTCTTCTAAATGGGTGACCAGACTTGAGGAATAGCCGATAATTATTATAGATAATCTTGTTACCGTAAGGCAGATGAACACTTCTTGTCTTGTCGGCACAAACAACACAGCCACAATAGCCATGAGTAGTACATCCTGACACAATACCTTGTACTGGATAGTCATGTATCCCCCCACAATAGGCAAGCTCTAAGCAGAAATTATTCCTTTATGTGTGCATCGAAGACTTGTCTCCCTTTCACCCAAAATGCCGTCAGTTCATCTACTAGTGGCGGTAGAAACAAATCAAAGTCTTGAGAAGGTGACTTTCTCCCAGGAATCAACAAAGACATTATTTGAAACTCAGATTTCATGCACAATGAAGGAGGGAGATTATACATTACCAACATCACAGGCCAACAACTCCAACTCAGACTCATGTTGCCATGAGGATTGAACCCGTCGGTTGAAACGCCAAGCCACACATTTCTGCCCTCCTGTGCAAAGTCTGGAAATTTCCTTTTGACAAGAGCCCACTGAGGCGAATCAATCGGATGACGCATGTTCTCGAGAGAAACCTCTGCTTGATCATACCATGTCATTGCTGCTGCTATCCAAGGTATACTAAACCATCTCCTAAGTCTTTCTTCAAGACCAAAGTATCTCAGCACCAGGGCAGGTTCTTTCGTCTGAAATAATGTCCCATCTTTTGATCGTTTGACCTTGTACCTTGGTGCATGACAAGTAGGACAACTTGTTTCTAGTTCATGAACATCATAATACAAAAAGCAATGATTTGGACACGCGTGAATAGCCCTATAGTTCATCCCCAGATCTTTCATCACCGACTTCATTGCCGAATATTTCACAGGCAACGTGTTGTCTTCCGGTAGCCATCCTTTTATCATTTCCAATAAACTGCTCACACAATTACCGGATATTCCAAACTGCTTCTTTATATTGTGAAGCTCCACAATCGCAGAGAGTGTACTGACATTGCCCTTTACAAGTAGGATACAGTTTCTGTTCAGCCAATTGTTTGTACTTTGCGTTTCGCTTTTGCACATCTGGGTCAGGATCACATGGCTCTTCATTACCATCATTATCTATCTGAACACATCCTTCAATTGGAAATGCAACATCAATAAAAGGGCTGAAATCCGGAAATGCAGCACCAGTATTTTCTCTAACTAGCTCCTCTTCATTACCAGCATCTCCACCGGAATACTCCTGGCAATGTTAACTGGTTGCTTGGTTTGCTTCTCCCCATGCCAAATCCAAGTCGTATACGTCTTGTCGACACCTTTCGTTTCCAAATGGTTCTTCACTCCTTTAAAATAAAAATGTTTCTTATTTCGACAGAGCCTACATGGGCAAGGACAATGATTTTCCTCAACACCAGCTGGATATTCAATGAAAAATTTCACACCAGCTCTGTATACTGCACCAAATATATCATCTTCAAACATCCAAGATTTATATATTGACATTCTGAAGCTACCTGTGAAAGCAAACCAAAAAAACATCCATGAATACCCTAATTGATCATACCCTAACTAAACAAATTCACAAATAAACTACAAATAATCAAATCAATGAAACAACAAAGCAAAACCCAACCTGTGAAATCGAAGTCACCCTCTCACTCGACAAAAATTGGACCAATTTTTCCAGGGTTTCTATAATTTGGGTTTAGTTGAAAGAAATCGATCCCAAAGGGTTTTAAGGAGAAGATTGAAAGAAATCAGCCTCTCAACTATCGATCCTTCACGTCTTCATTCTGCCGTTGAGGGTTTAAGGAGAAGATTGAAATAAAAAAATTTGATATTTTTTGGTTCTGCCGTTGAGGGTTTGGAGAGGCTCGAGTCTCGACTGAGTTTAATGTGTCTGAAAATGGCATGAGAAATGGTTAAGGCAGTTTTAGGTTCCAAAACTAAAATGGTTCTGGTTCGACAAGATTGGGGTAGCTGACTAGGCAGTTTTAATTCATTCTGGTTCTAAACTCCACATCGGTTCCAGTATTCTGGTTCTCCCATCAGATGGTTCTGGGGCTTAAGTTATCCTAGGGTTCTAGCTCTTTTAAATGGTTCCAAACAATTACCTAAAATCATTAAATTCATTTTTGCTTTTCCATAATTTCAAAAATAATATAGATGTGCTGCAATTGCTTAATTAGTGCTGCTAAAGGGTTGCAAAGATTGGGTTGATTTTGGTGGCATCAAAATTTGGGTGAAGATAGTAGTTTTGAAAAATTTTCAACTCAATTTGGATGCGTTGCAACACATTTCAAAGTGTTGAGGAGTTATTATGATTTATGCACTTAAACTATGCAACACTTCCCATTTAAAGCAACATTGTATGTATGCTGGTAAATTTGCAGCATGCTATTTGTGCAGCTAAAATTATAAATGTTGCTAATCAGAGTGTTACTAAACCCCCCAAATGGTGTAGTGAAAACCGTCGCAGGACTAGCCAGAAGTTCTAAAGAAGATGAATGATTGGCCAATTTAACTGCTATCAAGTGGACAAAGTGTCAAGGAATCACAAAAGTTTAAATTAACCTTGATGCTAGGGATGATGTTTTGAACCTAGGAAAAAAAATCTAATCCGACTTTCTTTTTTTTAGAAATGTTAAGGATAGATTCATTAAAATGGAAAATATGCGCAGAAGTTATGTACAATGATTATGTACATGAAAACAGACCCTTGCAAAAGAAAAGCAACTACTAAGCCATGATTGTTTCCCAATAGAATAAGATCTGGGTGACTGAGTAGTTTTTCAAAATGTCTAGCTGAGAACACCATAAACATAAATCAAGTTTGACTGCCACAATTAAATCTTATCCGACTATCTGGTTTACAATATCGATCTCAGACTTTCTTGTTTTGTTGTTAAGCAGAAAGTGTTCTGACAAATATACAATTAGAAATGAATGTCCTAGGACTCACTAGTGCACAAATTGCCAGTTATCTCCATGTGATTTTTATCTTACATTGTGTATATTGTGCGGCCGAGGCTGTTATTTCTTGGATGACATTATATATATCAAAGTTAATGATATTACTAGTGTAGTTTCTCCATTATATTAGAGTTAACTACATTAGTAATATCATTAACTCTAATATATATAACATGTCGTCCTCACTGAAACTTGTCTTTTCCATTTGTAGAAATTGAAGGAACAAAGCCAAAAATTGGATAAAATCAGTGCATCCAATGGACTGAGTGGGCATCTACAGAGTTCTACCTTTCCATCTCCTCGTATTCGTAAAAACTCTAATAAAATCACTGCATCCACTTGGGCAATACAATATTTAGGGCAACAAATTAGGGAGATTTAAAAGGGTTATTACCTTTAGACAAAAAAGGATATTTAATTTTCTCTGTCATGCAGTGTAACTCGTAATGAGTCGAACCATTCGTTTCGGAGCCACAACCCCACTTTCTTCAAACCGCTGATCAACAATATAGTACGAAGCTTTCCCCTGATCTTGGTATAGTAAATCAAAATTCCTCCCTCCTTCTTCGTCTCTCAATACCATCTAAACCCCTACATTTCGTAAATGATAAGCCCTTTTTTGACCAATGCTTAACCCTGAATCCATAGTATTATCACCAATACTAATAGCGAATATAGTAATAGCAGGAGTTGATTATAATACTGGTGCCAAATGAATGCATGATAAGTTAAGAAGGCGCCGTGAAGATTACTTTCATCTTAATGCTCATAAAGAAAAGGCTAATCGGCTAGTGACTCTAACAGGGAATGAAAGATTTTTTTGAGGGTTTGGGATCAAACCTGCGACCTCAGATTTTGATATATTCTTCGTAATCTCTTAAGATGTTGTGATGAATCCATGAGTATTAATCTTTTTTCTTGAATTTGAAATTCATATACAATAGATATACGGTATAAATTCGTGCACATATTCATGGTTGTTGGTAGAAAACAAGCAAAAATGAAGACACAGTGGGAATCCCAACTTAAAACCTTAGTTTAAGATACCATAATAAAAGGGTGAGATAAACTTTTGGTGCACGAAACAAGAAAGATTTTGTGCTCAATTTATAGATGCAAAAACTTTGGGAACTAATATATACATGGTATTATCATAATATGATGACACATGGTAAAATATACAGAGGGTCAGTCATAAATATCGCCTAGCAGTTTAATACTTATTGTAATCAGAAGGAAAGAGAACTTAATATTGTTCATTGTAATTAGACAAAAATGCTTCATACTCACATTAACTACAATTAAAGTCGTAGATGATTTAGCAAATCCAACTTATTGAATACAATAAATGTTGAAACCGGAAATTAAACAACCCGACCTTTTGGAAATTACAATGTATAGAGGTGTAAGTGTGGTGTAATTCTGAAACCAGTTTATACATTTGCAAAAACAGTTTAATTTTCGTTTCAACATTTATTGTATTCAATAAATTAGATTTGCTAAATCATCTACGATTTTAATTGTATTTAATGTGAATATGAAGCATTTTTGTCTAATTACAATGAAAATTAAGATCTTTTTCCTTCTGATTACAATAAGCATAATAAGCATTATGTATATCGTAGTTTCCAAAGCTTTTGCATCTATAATTTGAGCACAAAATATTTCTCGTTTCACGCACCACAATTTTAGTTCACCCCCTTATTATGGGTATCTTAAACTAAGGTTTTAAGTTGCAATTCCCATTGTGTTTTCGCCTTTGCTTGTTTTCTACCAACAACCATGAATATGTGCACGATTGTATTTCTTATATTTATTGATATAATTTCAAATTCAAGAAAAAGATTAATGCTCATGGATTCAGCACAACATCTAAAGAGATTATGAAGAATATACCAAACCTGAGTTCACAGGTTTGATCCCAATTTACCCTAAAAAAAACCTCGATTCATGTTAGAGTCACCAGTTGATTAGCCTTTTCTTTATGAGCATTAAGATGAAGGTAATCTTCACGACGCCTTCTTAACTTATCATTCATTCAGTTTGCATCTGTATTATAAGCAACTCTTGCGAATACTATTTTCGCTCGTATTGGTGATAATACTGGACGAAGAAAGTGGGAGGGGCCTTAACCAAAATTTACAAGTGTCTGGCTCAACAACGCCAAATTTGCGTTACCAAACATTTGCAAAGCCACAACCACACTTTCTTTCATCCACTTAACAATATACTTTGCAGCTTTCCTGTCCTCCTAGCATAGTTAATCAAATTCTAAATTACATGATCCTTGCATGGTGAGTTCGTCTAAGTTTCCAAATTAATAAACAGAGAGGGTTACTTGAGAGTAGTTGTATTAATGAATCCCACCAGAACTGAGAGACTCGTCTTGTACACAATACATCAACTATGATCTGTTCTGCCGCATCCCTTTACAATTTCTCATCTCATCAAATATACGATCCTTCAATCTCACAATGATATTTCCTCTCAATCCAATTATCGAAAGATCTCGTATGGAGGATTTCCCTTGATAAGATAAGATGCATTTTCATGAGTTCTTCTTTTGGCCATCTTTGTCTATAAGTTTCTTAGCCTCATCAAACCGGTAGGAGTTTGAGTTATCATCAGAATTCATCAACACCAAATCGAACCACTGCTTAAACCCAGAATTAGGGAGTTCTCTTGTTGTGGTTTCATAAAATTACATGCAAATACCAACGAGGTATGCTTTTATATAGCTATCATTTGTATACAGAATACAACCAATATCTATGTAACAAGTTTTACAATTGAAAAATAAACTGGTTTTGAAGCCCTCTTTGATATTCAATAACTGAATTTAAGAAATAAAGTAACCATTTTCATATAAAAAAATAAAATAATAATAAAAAAATAAAAATAAATAAAGTAACCACTGCTTGGACCCAGAATGCCGGAAATTTGTAATTCTGGATGCATCAAGAGGAATATTACTCATTTCATATACTCTACTACTCTTACTTGCAGAACCTCTCCTTACAATTTTGCTGCAGTAAGAAAACATATGAACTAGTTCTGCAGTTGCTCAAGCATCATGTACTACTAACTTGAGGACACATGCATTTTTGTCAGTAACACTTGAAAAATTAGTGTTTTGGCAAGATATGGTTTGTAAATCATAGTCTTTTTTTTTTGAAAGATGTAAATCATAGTCAATATTACAATCTATTAGCCCCAAGTAACAAAATCAAGTTTTTTCATCTCTAATGAATACAATAAAATGCCACTGGATCTCAAAAAATTCGCGTGCGAAAATCAATGATTCTTTAGTACTAGCTATACTTGTAATCCAAAATCAATGAATTTGGACATGTAGCCACTGGCTCTCAAAAATTTGTGGCACGTCTATTACACCCCAACATCAAACCATGTGGTCCGTTGTTGGACCGTGTCACGATGCAGCTAAGGGTTTTCCTGGACCAGATTTTTTACACCGAAAGAATCAAGCCTCAAGGTCACATGAAGACCCGTATATAACTGATCAGTCACCTCTACGGTGGCCTCAAAAGGATCCGAGCCCAATGTGGAATTACCATATATACACCGAGTCGTATAATATAAATAAAGTAATAATTCACTGAAATACTTGTGGAATTGAAGGAGAGAGGAACTGGAACAAGAAGAGGAAGATGGACGAGAACGAGAACATGATTGAAAAGCCAAAGCCCTTAATGCCGTATCTGCCTGAAGAAATCATGATCGAAATCCATTCGAGGTTACCTCCTTTATCCCTCTTAAAATTTAGGTGTGTATCTAAACTTTGGAGCGCCCTATTCAATAACCCTAAAGTTATTAACATGTTAGAAATTAATTTCAGCATCATGCTTATAAGTGGCAACGATGTACACTCTATAGATAGTGAATCGGTATCATCATCATCTTTATTGTTAGTTAATGGCATTGAGAAGATTCATTGCCCAGTCACTTTCCAATCTATCGTGGGTTGTTGTAATGGCTTGTTTTGCATACACACTAGTCGATGGCAAGTTTATAGTTTATGGAACCCATCTACGGGGGACTACAAAGAAATACCAAGTCCACCTAACCAATTTCAAGTTGATAATTCTATATATTCTCGCGAATACGAAATAGGATATGGCTTTGGTTATGACTCGAATAGTGATGATCACAAGTTTGTTCGGATTGCAACCTATACATCCTTCAACCAAGATGTAGCTGAGAAGTCGACTGAAATAAAGTATGTTTCTGCGATCTATTCACTTAGATTGAATTCATGGAAACATGTTCAGCATAAATCTTTGAACGGCAACGCATATCAAGGCTATGGGGTGTTTTGCAATGGAGCACTTTATTGGAAGTCACCGTCATCTTCCAAAGGTTTAATTGCTTTATATATGTCAGCTGAGAACGTCAGAGAAATCTCACAACCAGAAAATTTGGATTTCAAGCAGCCCGGTGACAACACTTATATTGATGTGTTGAATGGGTGTCTTTGCATGCTTTATAGTCATCGTTTCTCTGGTTTTGAAGTCTGGTTGATGAAGGATTATGGAAACAAAGAATCGTGGACTAGAATATACAGCATTTCGAAATTGACTTCACCTGAAGTGGGATGGTATCAGCGCTTGAGAAGGATCAAGAGTTTGAAAACCGGAGAGATTTTATTACAGGTTTCTTACCTCAGCATGGGTAAAGATATAGAGGCTTTAGTTTTATATGATCCAAACAACGGAAAGTCTAAGGTTTTGAAGCTTAACGAGGGTATTCGGTCTTCAAAGTCATTAACATCAATTCATACTTATGTGAAGAGCTTTTCCTCGGGGATTAATGTTGACTAGTCACGATGCAGAAAATCAAGGACAGAAAATCAAGTTTTAAGTTTTGCAATTCATCAAGTTTTGAGAGTCAAAAAGAGAGTTTTGTGCTACAAGTTTCGTTCGCTGTTTTGGTGTGGCTCTGAGTGCAGCGAAAATCATATCAAAGGTATTGTTAAATGCTGGAGGCGTATGCCAAACACTGTAACAGCATTGTATACATGGCACTAAATGTCTTAAGTAAAGAGTGTCCCTCGCCTCAATACATATATATAGTCTGTTTGTTTTGATTGCTATACTTATATCTTTCGTTCCTGTTCTTTGTTTTAGAAGTATTAATGTAGGTAGAATTTGTTCTATACATGACTTAGATTTTGTCATTGTTTCTGATGGTGTCTGAATGTTCTTTGTGATTTAGTAATTGAAATCGTTGTGTTGAAACATCTGCCAACAGTAACTGTATTTGTATTATGAACAGGTTGTTCTAGTTATTGCCTATAATCTGTTTGGGTGTATGCATCTTTGTTACAATTGATTTATTTTGAGTTACTGAAATATAGTAGATAGTTATCAAACTGGATTTAAAGCTGTCTTTGATCTTCAATAACTAATTTCAATGAACTACTTGAACACAACCACGGCTTGGACTGAAAATGCCTGAAAGTCAGGATGCACCCCATAAGGATAAGAAGCTCCTATCCTTAAACTAGAATACTCTTAAACTCCTTGATGTTTTACAGGACATTGTCATGAGATGGTCTCTTACGTTTGAGATTTCGTTGTTGGTCATTCGGCATAGTACTTTTGGTATCTTTCGGAAGACTATTGTACTTGTCTTTTCCCCACCTTGCATTGCTATCTTCCTTAGCACCCCAACCAGTGTTTGCAGCTCTTTGTTCATTGTGTGAAAACTTGCATGAAGCTCCACGATTACAATCTCCCCTTTGGAAAGCGTAGCATACACCACGTTCCTCTCGCTTCTGCTGCTCCTCTTCTTCATCCGTTTCTTCTTTCTTTTTATACTTCGCAACATGATCAACACGAATAACCCGACCAAGAACAGAAGCTCCATTCAGGTTATCTACAGCAAGATTTGTACTTCTCTGATCTTCATACGCAAGAAAACAAAACCCTTTCGATTTACCTGTGGCTTTATCTCTAACAAGATTAACATCAACAATCTCCCCATACTGTGCAAAGACAGCAAGAATATCACCTTCGGTAAGATCATATGGAACACCACCAATAAAAACATATGGAGATTCTTTATATTGAACATGCCATGAAGCTTTCTCAGAAATACCTAGTGCTGCTTCTTTCGAATTTATCTGTTGGATACGTTTTACTAATGTTAAAGGATTCATTACAAAATCGAGATATTTACCTGGTATCAAACCCGTATATGAACTCGCAATCAAAGTTTATGGTGGTGATTTATTATCTTTCTCTGTACTTTTCTTGGATGACTAGAACAAGGTTGTCAAAATAAGTGAATGGGGTATACACTGTCGCTATGTCTCCTTATATAGATGAGGATGGTTTCCAATATCCAGTACTAACTAGCAAGTAACCCGTGCTTCGCACCGGGTATTAGCTTTCTGCTTTGTTCGTGTTTTTTTAATGCCAACCTATTGTGACTCATGTTTCTACTTTCTACCTTGTTTGATTAGTCTGCGTCGATTGCCCAACCTTGCTTCATATCTGGAGCAATGTATGCAACTGTACCAACTATTCCCGCTCCATGATCATACAGTTTTGCAAGTCTAACATCGCCCAACCTTGCTTCATATGGCTATCCAGTAAGACATCACGGAACTACCGTCTCCATGAATCACACTTATTCCACCCTTTTTATGCAGATAATATAATACAGTCCAGAGACAATGTATTTTTGGATTCCTTTTTCTCCCATTATACATGCAATGTAGTGGAATTCTCTTTCGAGACAGTATTCTCACCTTGTAATCAAGAATTAATCTAGACCCTGAGTTGTGCACAGTGAAATTGGAAAAATAAACACCAAAAAATTAATTAATCCAAATTTAATATATGACAATGACACGTTATTATCTACAATTCATAAAATGTAGAAATAAGAAATGAGTCATGTGCCCATAAGCATCCTCTTTTATGCGAAATTGATTTCTTTCAAATCAAATAGACAATTTGGTATATTAGGAGACTTGGTTATCATTTGTATGTATACACGGCTTCCTTTGAAGTCTCATGATACAATCTCCACATCGATAATTGTTTGGCTTGAACTACGTTGTGCAGATGAAGAATTTAATAAAAAAGAAATTAAGGCAAGTATGAAATCTTACATTAGCCGTAGGTGTTTACTCCTCTCAAATGCCTTACTGCTACCTCTTTTGTGCTTTTTAAATGCAAGCACCTTATGAGTGGAGGGTTAATTCCCAATAAAGTAGGCCGCCTTAATACAGTTAAAACCATAAATGAGACATGCCGATAAGTTTATTTGTAGACAACGTTTAAAAACTTGCCAAAACCCATAAGGTGGCTGCTTGGAAGTATACTAAAATGTTGAAAGAATTTGATAAAATAATATAACATACCTTAGAATTTGGCGATGATGCAAATGCAATTCTCTGTCCAAATTGAATGTTGTTCTGATTATAGTTATCCATGGAGAACTATCACTTCTTAAAACACATACATCTCAGGAAGAGTTATTTTCCTCAAGTGACTTGTATTTCAATTACGCTTGGTTAGAACTTTTATGCAAATAAAAGAGCGACTTGCTGCCATGGGAACTCTTTAGTTGTCAATTCCAGGTTGGTAAAGCTTTTGAGATACTGCAATACTTCTCTGCGCTTTTTCATATAAATTATTTTTCTTTCCACCTTATATTTGAAATGATTCATGAACTTTCCCGACAAAGTAGGATTAGGATAGTCCACGCCATAACCGGTGGTTCATGCTTATGAAGGAAGTGAATTATCGTAGGTGGTTCATGCTTTGTAGGTGAGTAGATATTTTTGATACCTAAGATATTAGTCGGAACACAATTAACTTACCAAAACAAAACTCACTTAAACTAAATTGCAATATCTTAAAATGTAAAAGTAAAAAAAAAAAAAAAAATCATACATAGTAATTGCCTGTCTTCCTTTGAACTCACAAACACAATATATTGAGGACACACATAAGTAGGCAATAAATAAAAGTCAGGAGGAAGGATTAGAAACTTACAATTAGGCCGGACCTGGATATCATTATATCAATAGTAGTAAGAGACCTGGTTTACCGCCAGAAAATCATTAGTCAAAATGAACGGAAAGAAAACACACAAATGCCGTAGTACGTGAAAACCAATGTAGCCAGAAGAAGAAAACCATCAAAACTACCACCATGTTGAGATGAATTACTTTAAACATACTGAACATAATTGCACTCTAAATTCACCAATTCAACTTCACAAAATAATATTCATTAGCAAAACATCAATGAGAAAGTGAAAAATATCTACTCACCTTATATTCATTCAATTTCAACTGCTCCTCTTTTTTCCGCCTTATATCAAAAATATCTACTCACCTACAAAGAGGCACGTAACAAAATTCTCTTTGGCAACTTTGGGCGTGAAGTTGAAGGAAATACCACATCTTTTACACAGATCACAACCCCCGGAAGCACGACTTCCGCACTGTATACCATGACACTGTAAACATTGATTCATTTCTTAACCTTAGGCAGTTAGGTCCTGTCACTGTGAAGTTTACACTTGAATGCATGAACCATAGCATAAGATCAAGCAATTGGCATTACAGAATTGCAATATCATGTCAGAAGTTATTGTAGGGTTCTAACCGAGAGGGCCGTGATTTCACAAAATTTTAAAGTTTCGTTTTTATTGATATAAACCTAAATAATCCTCATAGAATATAGACTGTGCAATTAGTTTTCCTTGTCTAATGGTTTGACGACCACCATGGGGGGGAAATCGCATTTAAGTGAAAACTTAACATAAAACTATTGTCTTTTGGGTGTCTTTTGGGTACAATGTTTTCTTTGCAAACTTGTAACAATCGGTGTAACCTATAGTTCAGCAATGTTTTCATACCCTACCCTCCTGTTAAAATATTTCTGGCCATTTAGTTAAACTCTACAATACTGCCCAGACTATGTAGGTATTTCTGGTTTTCAAAACAGTGAACTGTCCATTCTATTGGCATCCAGTTTCATCAATTTCTATAGTAAGATGCACAAAAATGTAAGCAAATAATTAATGGCCCATCAGTTCATCAAACAACATTCATATTACTCAATTTCACATTAATTTAAAGTTCAAGCACATGTAACACTTTTCATTGAATCAGTTTGACAAATTAAGTGCCTCAATTAGAAACCAATCTTAGATAGTCACAAATATCGAAAGAAGTCCTCATATATGGAATATTGATGATACCGTTCATCGAAACAGATAATTAGTGATTAGAGATCACAATCCCATTGAAAACCTGAAGTATCTTTTCAAACACCTAAACAACAATATATCTTTGGCAGTAGGTTTTAAGCTTACCTTAAGCAAAGAAGAAAAATGCAGAATCGTCACCTATTAAACCTACATTAATCAAACCATGGTTAGTTTTTTATCCAAAAAAAAAAAAATCAATCGTTAGTTTAGTTGATAATCTGTGTGAAACCAAAAATTGCGAAATATAACTTACTCTATAATTTTTTTGATTCCTCTTCTGCAGGGCAGGAACTGAGTTGATTATAGATATCAGTGAATCGATTAATTTTGATTACAGCGGTTTGGAATAGAAAGAACTGGATTAGCAAAGGATAGATTAGTTTTTGGTTTGATTTACAGACGGTTAAATCTAACTGAAGATAGGAAGTGGTCGATGAAGTGGGGTTAACCGAATGTGGGATGTGTGGGTGATTTGGGGTGTAAATGAGGTGTATGCAAATGTCTACATTTTGCTTGTGTGGGGCCACAATCAATGAGAGAGCTCTATTCCTCAATACTCTCACCTCATTCGTCTAGAGCTTTTAAATGTGGGGCCAGAATAAATGAGAATTGAATATTTGGTTTCAATTATTATATATAAGGATTAGAATTAGATTCAAACTAGGAAACTACAATTTAACACCGACTGCAGTTTACTTATTGAACGGGCTTACAAATAGAAACCTTAAATGGGTATTTCAAAACAAATTAATGCCACATATCAACAACCCAGACTTATTCAACCCATTTTTCTTATGCGAAACAGAATTACACAAGCAAGCACCAGAAATTCCTATATTGTGTAGTCTTAGTTGGCATTGTATCCAGCACGAGCCTTGTCGACAAGTTCTCTTCTTTGGGGATACCACACATATTACCTTGCGCAATCTTTTGAATGGTGCTACCCGGGATTCAACATATTTCTGAACATGTACTTCGTTCAATGAGCTGTTGGGAGCACGCACAACATTTCCTATTGGGATCTTACCAGCGCTTCAGCATCAGCTGCATCTAATTTTTCAAGGTGAGAAACAAGCAAACCTTCTAGCTCGGACGGTACTGTGATCTGATTTCCTTTATACATTGACGAGTTCTTCTATCCAGTCAATAACAAAAAGATGTCCTTGTTCATCAAAATACCCGAAGTCTCCAGTGTGAATCCATCCATGCTCATCTTTAGTCAACTTGGATTCCATAGGACTGTTGAGATAACCCTACCTAAATTTCCGAACTCTCTCATATGAATACTCAAAGGAAATAATTCCCCAAATCTCCGTGATGCGATCTTAGGAATCGCGAAGACAGGTTCTGTTGCTCGGGTAATATTTTGTTGGATAGCATCGTTGGCCAGTTGTTGGATCTTTATTTTATTTTCATTTGGCAATTTGTTTTTGTGAGTGACGGCTGTTCTTGCACTTGTGTGATTTTTTTTTTTTTGATGAAATTAGTTTAACCTTAAGACCATTAACCTTACAGATGTTTTAATAGATGCAACTTTATATCTGTCAGGTTATACTGCAACAACTACTAGCTCATTAATCACATCAATTTTCAATACTAGTATAAAGAATGTTTATTGCATTTCTATCATATCTGTTGAGAACTGTAATGAGAAATTACATAAAATGGTCTTGCGGAGAGATTCTAAAAAACCTTAATTTGGTGCCATTGAGTCCCAACTTACACAAGGCACTGTTGAAATTGCACTCCTGTGTAAACTATTTCATTGTCTGGTTTACAAAGTCAGAGAGAACAGTACAAGGAACAAAAACTGTTGATACTCCAGTATACTTCGTTTGTAAACTGGAAAGTCATGTCAGATCAGTAAGTCCACGGACAATAAATGGGTAGTATACCTACCTTTTGAGCACCATAGTGCTTGCTCTAAATATTTATATATATAATAACAGAGTTATTTTAATTGCTCACATTCACCGGAGCTTCCGGTTGATTCTGGCCCCACCAAAAAACTTTCCAACATATTATAAAATCTCACATTATATCTCAATATATGATAGTATCTAATATATCTCACGTAATATCTCATAAATCTTAATTTAATTGCAAACGAATATAACGGGTAATATTATTTTAAAAATTAGAAACAATTAAATCAATGAAATCACATTTATTTATTTATATTCTTTATATATAATTTATTTTAAAGCGTTTTTAAAGCCACAATATATTTTACAGGTAGCAAAAAAGGAAACATTACCTTTTGAAAGAACACAATATTTTTTCACTCAACCACATCCAAGGAAAAAAAATGAATTCTAAAAATAATTATAATATTAATTTCATCGCATTGCATAAAAAAAAATCATCGATTTGATCAAAAAAAAAAATCAATCACCCAATTAATTTAAATGTTAAAATTAAAAATACCAAAAGTCCATAGTCCATATACACATTCAGAAATTAGAGAAACCCTAATTACATTCTCAAATAACTAATTATGAAAATAAAATAAAATATGAGACACTATTCACATTTGGAATTAGAAAAATAAAAGGCAAAAAATACCTTTAGTAGTTGTGGATGAATATACTTGAATCCAAATGGTACTCTTCTGCTTCCGGGAAATTGATAGTATTAATCCTGTTAAATATTCACAATACAAGACCATTAGAAAAATATTGCACAAACAACAATGATGTTCGTCATAGAGAAAAACTAAATTAAAAAAAAACAAGAAAAAAAACAAGGACAAAGACAATGTTTTCAATCTAGACTTTCCGAAGAAAAAAAAAGAAATATCCTTTGATAGGGAATAACTCAGATTAATAAAATGCTAAATAATATTTACTTAAAGAAGAAAATATCATAAAAATATTCTGCAAATTTTGTGATATCGATAAAATCCCATAAAATAGAAAGAATTTAAAAAATTTTAAGAATAAACTGTATCCAAACTGAAATATTTTTTACATAGGATTTTTACGGCTAAATACCTTAGTTGGCTATCTAAAAATATAGAAATATTGGGATATTTTTAGATTTTGGTGTTAATGGAAACACTTTATTTTCCCTCAATATAAACCACACGGAAAAAAACTAAACCTATAATATAATAAAACCCTAATGTTTTCCTTTGCTTTTCACTTCGTAAGTTTATAGCGTTTCATTTTTCTTTTGCAGTTTTTTTTATCTTTTGCTGATTGATTTATCTGTCTTGCAGGTACTTTTGTAGATGAGAGATGATAGCGAAAGTGTAATCGTAACAACGAAAATGTAATCGGTTGGCCCTAATGGTTGCAGTAGTGTCAAAGAGACAGTAAATGATATCATGGAGGGTGGGATTTAAATATCTGAATTGCTGCGGCAACGGGAGGATAAGTACCAATTTGATTCGTATAGGAAGGTATATTTCAATCTTTGGAATAATTTTTGTTTTTTAGCTAGATGGTTTTGGTGTCTTTGAATTTAACGGGTTGTAGTGGTTTATGTGCAACAACACACAGGCATGCTCTATTCTCTTCTTTCACTTTGTCCCTTCTCAATATAGTGATTACAACTATAGAGATTCTAATTAACGATATGATCTTGATTAAGGGTAGAAGAGGGCATGAAACAAAGTCTTTGTAGTAAAGCACACTAATGGTTTCGGAAGGGCATGAGTAGGGTTTTCTATGACAACTCATGAAACATCTCATGCCAGAAAACAAAAAGGTAATATTTAGAAAAAAAATTTTTTTTGATAAACAATATTTAGAAAATTGAGATTTTTAAATTTTAAGCTTTTAACCAAGCACTACTGGTATTTTCTTATAGACTTGCTAGATTGAAAAGGGGGGTTTTATGGATATATGTGTATATTGCGCCAGGTCTCTTATATACCTGTTTTTCTGGTGTACGTTGGATGCTCAAATAAGGGTTCATATGAATGGACGTAGCAGCACCTCGACAACTTGATATTTCCTTACGTGAGTCTTATTACCTTGCCGAGTCTCCTTCTTGGGGGTTTCAAGGCATAGATGGCTTTGAGATATTTGGAGCCGATTGGTATGTATATGATTGGTTATGAAGTTTCTGGGTTTTTTTGGAGCTGGTGTTTTGTTTCTTTTCATTTTTTGTTTGTCTCTCCAGCATATTTTTTGACGGTAGCAGAGCTATAACTGACTCCACGTGTTCGACACTAAAAGGAACGCTCACAATTCCGTCTTCTCTATTGTACTTAGGAACTTTGGATTTTGATGTTTTTGATTTTTCTATGAACGAGTGCTCAACGGGTGATTCAGATAGAATTTACAAACAAATGCTAAAATTGCAGTTGGAATTATAGAGCTTTTGTAGCTATCGCTGCTTTCTTCTGTTGAGTAGCATCTTGAGTCCGTAGCCTATTTTTTTGTTTCTTGAGTGGTAGTTGTTGAAGTATGTCCGGACTTAAGACAAAAATATGTGGCTTAATTTTAACATTTGAAATTACCAATTCTCGAACTATTTAAACTTAATTAAGAGGTACTATGTGACGTAAAAAATAGAGACAAAATGAGAATTAGCCAGGTAATAGCTAGGTAGTACAATGACTACATAAGAAATATCAAAACATTTTCCCTTTAGCTCTTCCTTATGGACATCGTTTCGTCTTTCACTCTGTAGTTCCATCCATTATATATTTGTAAATAGCTAGCGCTGCAAGATATTGTGCGTGGACTAAAAAATGAGTACAATTTTGTTTGTAGAGTTTACTCGCTGCAAGTGATTGTGGACTTGTGGACTACTCGCAAGTTATTGTGGACTAATAATTAGCACTATGAGCACAATCCCGAAGATGGCACAATTTTGTTCGTTGTTGGTAGAGCAACTTCATTAAGGCATTCCCATGTTATGGTCAAAGTTGAGGATTTATATATGGTTCCATCAACTTGGTCTTCACTGCTGGCATATTTTTAAGATGGGAGGGCTGCCTTTTAGAGGTAAAGGTTAGAATGAGTCCATCATTTAACGTGATTCATACTCATGGCTTATGATTTGTATACTCTGGCTTACTATCTGGACCTTGAGTGGATGCGATATGACATAATTGGTATTTCATTCTCCACCACCTATAAAGGTCCATGAAATTGGTAGATTTGTGGATATTCATGGGCAAGACATTTGGCGGTGATAATGGTTAATTATACCCTCAAAAAAATAGAAAGGAATCAAAAAAAGAAAAAAAAACATCTATTTGTGTGAATTTAACTTAACCGGGTTACGACATTTTGAGGTGATCGTTATAATGGAATTTGACGGGTGTGAACGTGTTAGAACAAAAAAATGCTAGGTAAGTTATTATCGTTCTAACGTGCGTTATAACAGTTAAATGGTAAAAGAAAAAAAAATGTAAGATTTCAATTTTTCCATGTAACGATTATAGCATGTATGAAAACAGTTATAACGGGTCTGACGGGTGTGAACATGTTAGACCAAAAAAAGCGCTATGCAAGTTATTATCATTTTAACGGGTGTTATAATGATTAAATGGTAAAAGAGAAAAATATACAATTTGAATTTCCCGTCTAATGGTTATAGTATGTATGAAAACAATTATAAATTTCACCTGGTTTTTTTGGGGGTTACGGTGATTTAATGGGGGTTGTCGTCTTCCAAAAACCGTCATGATTTTTGCTTTGCAACTGTGACGACTTATTAAAATGTTTTTTGCTTTGCAACTGTGACGACTTTTGGAAGACCATAGCCCCCATTAAATCACCGTAGTCTCCAAAAAAAACAAGGAAATTTTGTTCTTTTTTTGTTTTCGTAAATATTTTTATCGAGCATAGTTATCTGGATTTGAATAATTTATATAATAATTATTCCTTAACCCAATATCCTGATGGGGGACGGCTAAATTATTTAGCAGGTGAAAAAAATATGCAAGGGAGAAACACGAGGAAGGTGCAATTGAAAACCCCATGGGTAGACAACTAATACCAAGATGTAGTCTTTTTAGCAAACAAACCCGTGCGTAGCACGGGTGACTAACTAGTCATACATAACATAGCACTTCCAGAAATCCTCACAGTCACAGCTATCATCGTTTACTAGGATTAAACGACTAATACACCGCTCCGAATGAACCCACACGTTTTTAGAGGGTGGATACCCGTCCCATGTAATAGTGGACTGGACAATGAAATAGTTTAAAATAACTGATGGACACCCGCAGCTGTAGTACATAAGACACATTGCGGTGATTCCATAAGGCAGCTAGTATGATACGCATGACTGCAGAAGAATACAGTGACAGATACGTCCTGAGTTGACAACGAATCAAAGCACATACAACACCTTCCACCACCTCTTGTTTTGTACTTAGCATCTATCTTTTTCATACTTCTTCCAGCCAACCCTCCTCTCTTCTCACTATTTGTAGACCTGCCATTATAATTATTATCTCTTTTAGGTCCAACTTCATCTGCTCCACCACCCAAGCAAACTGCATGTCGTGCTACCTTATAGTATTTCACCAATAGGTTAAAAGAATCTGACTTTAAAATAGCATTGCATCCATGTCTAAGAGAAGTTTCTGTCCTGTAATCTGCAATGATTTTGTCTAGACGTTCCCTAAGACGAGGTATCTGTAAACCATTGGGGAGCATATTTACAATGTATAACGGATCAAGGTTACTACCCACAGTACTGTGCTCCAACAACATGCCCACCATTTCAGGTTTTTGTAGACATTGCTTAATTAGTTCTTCCCAGAGTTCATCGTCATGTTGCATAGTCACAAATTTTACAGCCTCTTCTATGTCCTCTAACTTATTCACGATGACAGCCAGAGCTTTTTCTGAGTTGCCCATCCTTTCCAGGATAAAGACTTGTTCTCTCAAAAGATCCCTTTTGACGCAAATTTCATATGCCTTCTCGAGATGATAATGCTGACTGCTTCGAAGAAAAGGAAGTAACACCTTTTGATCGTAGTCAGCATAGAGCTCCACCTGCATATCATGGAAATCTTTCGCAGCATCTGGACTAGTCACAAATACTGAATGCAGATATAAGTGTAAAAAGTATCTTGAATCACACTTTTTACCAGCAGCCAATAGTTTTTGAAAAACTTCTAATATCATCAGCTCAACAAACTTTTCACGAATGACATCATGCAAGTTGTACTTTTCGATGAAGTCGAACAATTCAGGCAAGAGATCAGCATATAATTCAAGGGCTTTCTCATATTGTCCATCGATTCTATACAACTCAGCCAAAGTCTCTTTAAGTGCATCAGTCATGGATGAGGTATTAAGCTGAGGTTCTATTGCAGAAATAATGGGCAATGCAGAATATATCACTGACGGCCAAGATTTAATAGTTGATAAGAGGTTCTTGTGAAACGAAGGATTTGTTGCCAGAGCCACTAAAGCAGCCTCATAAGCAGTATCGCACAACCTTGGGTTTTCAGTTGGTATAAATGGAACCAACACAGGGAGCTGGCGAAAGCGAGCATACCGGAAAATCCATCTCTTCCATGCTGAAGAAGATCGACGCAACAACTTAGGGCACAAAGATGCAGCATCCGCGTATCTCCTTTCCAATATCAAATGGTCAAGGTATGCATAGCTGCTACCTGAGAAAGGAGCATGAGCAAGAGCCTTGCCATGGTCAAAACTATGTACCGGAGGAGCATTAGTTGCCAGCTTATAATTTTTCCACGTTACTGTACGTACTTCTGGCTCATTTTTCCCATCCTCTTTCTTCTGAATATAAGCAAGGAAAACCAAAGCATCACCATAGGGTGCTATTCCCGAAATGGAATAGCTGGTTTCGAAAGACGCCACAATATCTACCAGCTTTTTACTGGAAATAGCTATTTGCCTTTGAGTCTCAATGGTTCCTGTGTAATTAGCGTTCTCTCTTATTGCAGCAATTTTTACTGATGTTCCCCAACCAATGACCAAGAGAGTGTCGTCCTGCCAAACAAGATGAGGTTGTAAGAGCTCAGGGGTTCCTGTTGGCCTCTCAATAACTGTCATGCACTGATCATTTGCTGTGTCATATACTTTGACCCCAGCATCATTAACCCATGCAATAAGGCTTGTTCTCCACTTTACCGCATGTATTGCACCCTCGCCCGAGTGTAGAACCAGAACTTGGTCACAGTATCCCAGCCATTTCTTTGCATTCATAAATAACTGACCCGCTAAACCACCTGCAACAAACCTCCAGGATGAATTTCTTGAGTATTCTGGGTCAAGAGAAATTGCTTTCATGGGGTGGTGATACTCAAACTTTATCTTCTCATCGGTAAACAGGCTGTTTATTACAACAGATCCATCATCTGAGCAACTCCCAACGTATTCACCATCTACGTCAAAGCTGATATCGTTTACGGTAGCTGTGTGGGAACGAAACTCCTTCACCTGGTTTCCGAGAACGTCTAAGATATGAATGGTTCCATCATGACTTCCAAGAGCTATCATACGTTCAGCAACAGCAATACAAGAAGCAGCATTATTAGATAAAAGCGTGGGAACTCTTCCTCCCATGCTTTCATACTTCAAACTAGCGACTCTTTTATCATCTCCTTCAACACCATTCTCTGAAGAACTATGACCCATAGAGATTTCAGAGAATTCAGTTTCTGATGATTGACGAGAAATAAGATTGGTAATTCTTTGCAAGAAAGAAAAAAAAAAAAAAAAAAAAAAGGAGAATTGTGGTGACAGACAAGAAGTTGTTTAATATTGCAACCTGCCTTACTTATAAGTTTCACTGTATTCTGATAACTCTAATTCTATCAGGATTAGGAATCGCACTCTTTCCAAAAAGCAGCAAACACAGCAACTTCAAAAGCAGCGGACTCAATTTTAAAGAAAGGTAACCAAGTAGAAAGTCCATCCCAGCCATCGAAACATACTTTTGAGGTAGACCACAACATGGCACTTGTAGAAGAGGTTGACATGAATTTTACACTCATTGATTTAAGCAGACTTCTGGGTTGTTAGCAAACTGTGGTCGAAAAGATTTAAACATGTGATATGGACAAATTGACATACATTTTGTCGGCAAAACTATTCATACTTAGTACGCAGTACGCCTATCATGCATATAAAATGTAAAACATCATGCATATTTTACAAGAGCAATGAATAGGTTTTCCATGTCTCCATAACTTTTTTACCTACTAAGATCGCTTGATGAATTATGTTAGGTTGTCCTTTTTCTGTGTAATCTTTGCGTTAAAAAATGCAGAATTTGTAATGATTACCACTACTACTGGCCGGATTGAATAAGAATGGTTAATTAAAGAATAAGAGCAAGGCTTAGTAGCTGGGCATAGGCGAAAGAAAAGAGAATCACCGATCAACCATGAACTAGCTTGTTCTTAGATCATCTGGGCTATTCAAATTGAACAGTATACCAAGGTTAAAAACCTAAAATAAATTAAAAGGTTAAATAATACTCACACGTACACTGATCTCTTATGCTTTCTGGCAATTCAGTTCTTTGTCATCGCCATGAGTGGACAATATATATTTTACCTCTACTGTTTTTGTTCTTCGCTTCTTGTTTGGCTTAGAGCAAAGAGTCGGAGTCCGGCTGTGACGAGGTCACCCTCGTGAAGCTTTTATAAGGTAGCATCATCTAACCATTGATAATTGATTTTAATTATTTTTATTTATTTTGAAAACCTTAAAATTAATATTAATTAATGACCGGTCCTTTAGCAACTAAATTTTAACTTCGGCAAACTTATAATAGAGTTACTGTTCACAACAAACCTAACCTAAAATCCTAGGTTTTTCTTTTTCCCCTACCATGGAAGAAGTACCGATCATTCTTAATTAACATTTGAAATGGCCTCTTACCTAACGTCTTGTCTTCTCAGTTTCCGGTTGATGTTAGAGGAAACGGTTTCCCCCATGATAGAAAAACCTTTGGTATTTTAAGCATGCAAACAAAGGGGAATAATGATGCAGGGCGGAAGCGGGAACACGATTAAAATCTAAAACTCATGTTTCCAGATACCACTCTCAAGAAACGCAATACTTTTAATTTCATTCAACTCCTCTTAAGAATATAACATGGAGCTCTTTATATAGATCACTCTTATAAAATAAATCAAATAGTTCCTAATTAATTAAAATATATTTATTACCTAGACTAGAAAATACTTTCTAAACTTAAACTATCCTAATAATAATACTATTAAATAATAATCTTAAATTTAATATCCAAATTTATTACAATATATTTGCTAAATAATTGTAATGAATCATTGAATAACAATAATAATCAACAATATTCTCTTTCCATAAATACTGCACCAAATAACCACTCAATTTTTTGTCTCCTTTGTTTCTTTACTGCTTTATTGTATGGCATGGAGCTACAAATAAAGGAACTGAAGTTACCTGCTCAACTTCATTTCCTTGCAATACATTTGTAAAATTTCAAGTATTAGCATCAGTTCAAATCCGTTACCTCTTAAAGGAATACATTCTCTCCTCCATTTTTGATTCGATCCTTCATTTGTCCCGACAAGCTTTAATTCACCATGAGAATCCATCCAGCCTATATCACCAGTATCAATCCAACCTTGTTATTGCTTTACACTTTGATGCCCCCAATACTTAACCATTACGTGTGGTCCTCTTGTAAGATATAAGGCTTCAAAATTAATTTTCGGTTACAAGATATTAAGATTCAAATGAACTTTTAATGCTCTATTATAGGAGTTTTTCCCCTTCTCTGTCTCGTATCTTTACCATGACAAACATGGGAGTTATCTTCCTCCACAACTAGAGATAATGCTTATCTCTAAGAATGAATCCAAAAAATTTTGGATTGTTCCCGACGGCTACTCATAGTGGGCTACTATTGGCCGTCATACTTACATAGCAAAGAAGAAGAAGATTTGGGGCGGGTGAATTTTTTTAGGACGAAAAGGTAATTAATATTAATTAAAGGGTCTAAAAAAATAAAGATAAATATAATTTAATTATAATTAATTAATTCCTTAATTTATGTCTCGAGATTCGTTTACATCTAAGATATAACATTCAATGGTTAGATGATGCTACCTTATAAAAGCTTCACGAGGGTGACCTCGTCACAGCCGGACTCTGTGGACAAAATCTCTACAATGTAGCCCGGATATGGGGAGAAACAAAAAAACTATTATAGTTTATATCTACATTAAGCTGGTAGGGAAATAGGACATACGGTTTCTCATTATTCAGTAGCCGACATACCCGGTAGCCGACATATTAGTTTAGGTTTAGGGTTAGGGTAATAAAATAAAAGTTTTCAATATTTCCCCACCATGTGAGGAACTTTTTGTACTTTCTGAGCACCATAATGCTTGCTCTTAATCTTAGGTGGTCTTTTATACTCTCTCTTTTAATCAATAAATATATTTCTTTTCTGATCGGAAAAAAAAAAAAAACACACGGAAATTCCTTATATTAAATAACTTGCCATGCATGAAGCTTTTTCAGAAATACCCAGTGCTGCTTCTTTTGATTTTATCTATTGGATACGTTTTATACAAAATCGAGATGTTTACCTGAAATGAAACGCGTATACTCGCAAATTCATGCCACACTCGGCTGAGCCTTAACTTGTCTCGAGTTTTATTGGTATTTTCTTGGATGACTAGAACAAGGTTGTCACAAAATGTGAATGGGCACCTATCATATTGAACGGGAATACGGGATTGAACGGGCTTACAAATAGAAACATGTAGCTATTACAAAACAAATGCCACAAATCCGCTACCCACAGGCCACAACAATCACATTTAACAGTTCCTATACTGAAGTTCAGTTTAGAAAACCGGACCGGACCGGCCGGTCAGCCCAGTAAACCCGTGACCCGGTCAATTTTCTGGGCTGGGCAACGCTAACCCAGTAACTTCACCAAAAACCGTCCTAATTTTTGGAACCCGGGTGACCCGGCCGATCCGCCCGTTAAACTAGCGACCCAGAACGATTCAACTGGTTTGACCCAGTACTTAACATTTTTTTTCTTTTTCTTATAAACTCTTCTGAATCATCATCTTGATTCATCACCTTCAAAAAAAGATCATCTTGATTCATAACCATTAGTTCGATTACTTTCCAACTATCTTTTTCGTTCCATTAACATATCAATAGGTAGATAATTTCATACAGAGGCATGACCAAAAAACACAAAACCCATGAAGAACTTAAGCTTACAAATGGTAATCTTCCATCAAATTAACATAATACTTTTCTCTTCGATGCAAGTCTTTGTCTTCCGTTTGCATGAATAGATTTTCGATTTTTCTCAATTTTTCGAAAATCAGATCTCATCAAACTACAAATCGAATAAAATAAAAATTTGAGACAAAGAATGAAAAGAAAGATTGGGTTTTAGAAAGGAAATATTGGGTTTTAGGATGGATCTAAATGTATATGCTATTGCTAATATTTGTTAGCTTGTTTTCATGATTGTGTATGTAGTCGGTGGGAGTAAACAAGATAAACCTGTGGTTAGGGAAAGAGGTGGCGTGTGAGGGAGAAGACTAGGTGGCGTGTGATAAAGCTGTGGTTAGGCTTAAAGATTTTTATTAATATACTAAGGGTAAGTAATTGCACTTTTTTAACATATAGGTCTGTTACATAACCTAAAGAGCTTCAAATATATTTGACCCGGTGACCCGGTTGAACCACTGGTTAGACCAGTTGACTCTGACCCACTGACTTTTCCGGTTTGACGGCCGGGCCGGTTTTCAGAACATTGTAACTGAACAGACAAACGTACTCACAAACGGCTACAAGACTTATTCATAAACCAATTCAACCTAAACTAGTAACATTTTCTTATGCTAGACCAAATAATTCACAAGCAAGAACCAAAGAAAATGGCACATCGTGTAGTGTTAGTTAGCATTGTATCCTGCACGAACCTTATCGATAAGCTGTCTTCTTAGGATCTTTCCGCCACCTGATTTTGGAATACTACTTACAAATATTAACTTGCGCAATCTTTTAATTGGTACTACCCGCAATTCAATAAATTTCCGAACATCTACTTCGTTCAAGGAGCTGTTGGGGAGCACGCACAATATATGCTATTGGGATCTCACCAGCTTCAGCATCTGGATATGGGATGACAGCTGCATCTAATATTTCAGGGTGAGAAACAAGCAACACTTCCAGCTCGGACGGTGCGATATGAATTCCTTTGTACTTGATGAGTTCTTTTATCCGGCCGACAACAAAAAGATGTCCTTGTTCATCAAAATAACCGAAGTCTCCAGTGTTAACCCAGCCATGATCATCTTTAGTCAAGTTTGATTCCTTTGGATTGTTGAGATAACCTTGCATCATATTTTGACCCAAATTTCACCAAACTGAGTAGGGGGGAGAGGGTTCATTGTGTCAACACAAACAATTTTGGATTCAACTCCTGGGACAAGGGGTCCTGTTGAACCAGAGTTCCGAACTCCCTCATACGGATTCTCGAAGGATATAATTCCGCAAGTCTCAGTCATACGACTCATACCATACCCTTGAATTATTGTAGCTTGTGGTAACTTCCTTGCACATTCTTCCATTATATCCTTCCCAAGTGGTGACGCACCTGAACCGAGAACCCTTATAGAAGACAAATCATAATTCTTCACAAAATTTTGTTTAGCCAAAGCAAGCATAATTGGAGGATAAACATATAAATGAGTAACTTTATGTTTCTCCACTGATCTCAAAACCATTTGTACATCAAATTTCCCCATCGAAACCAATGTATTTCCTCTCTGAAGTTGTGCATACAATATAACTGAAAGCCCAAATATATGAAACATAGGAAGGCAACAGAGAAACACACTATGCATTTCCCCGTAACAATCTTGATCCGATGTAGCCATTTGAGATGTAGCAATAAAATTTCTATGGGTTAAAACCACACCCTTACTTGTACTAGTAGTACCAGATGTGTATCGTAATAAAGCAGTGTCAGTTTGCTTAACAGGAGCAAAAGCCAAGCCTTGAAAAACATCAGACGCGGATAACTCGATTAACTTAGAAAATGCTGTAAATTCTGAACCAGACAAAAGAAGAATCCGAAGAACCCAAAATTACAAATGGCAAACCAACTCCTTTGAATTTTTCGTACAATTGATCAACAGTAACAATCAATTTTGGCTCGGATTCCTCGATTTGCTTTGTAATTTCAGTTGCTGTGTTTGAAGGATTAAAGGTAGTTGCGATAGCACCAATAGCAACAATCCCTAAGAAACATATACTGAATTGAGCAGAATTTGGTGCAAGCATCGCAACAACATCACCTTTTTGTAACCCCAACTTCGTGAACCCATTAGAAACCTTAACAACCATAGATTGGACTTCTTTGAAGGTTAATGTTTAACCAGAATCAGCATCTACAATGGCAATCCTATCAGGGTAAGAGTCTGAGTTTCTGAATAGAAATGAGGCTAAGGAAGTATTTGGATCTTGGGGTAGATATACAGGAGGTCGTAAAGATCTGAAAATTCGATCATTCCCATACCCACATTTCTCCATTGAAAGAAAGAAACAGCGAATGATTGTTTATCTAATGCTACAAATAGACGTGTGTTTTGCTCTTCTGCGATTTGGTAGGAGAGCAAGAACGATCCATATTTATAATACTCGGTTTCAAGTTAGCAGTCGAAATTGCAATGTTAGAGCTAGATCTCAAGATTTAAATGAAAAGATATTTAAGACTTGTCATACATATGGACTCTTCCTTGTACTAACTAAGGATTTTCTTGTGGAAACCATTAAATTAATGAAGTTGTACCTTCACTCCGGTTACTTCATAATATCAACGTACCAAAACTAAGGTTTTCTTGATGAAAGCACTGAATGAAGGTCTAACCTTGTTTCCAGTTACTTCTTCACGTCAGCCTCCCTCCAACCAACCTGCCTCTCATGTCAGAGAGAACAGAAACAACCCATGGACTGAATCCAATGGTTTCAGCTCAATAACATCGTTGGTAAAAATAATGTGAGATCCAACGGGAATCTATCTGTCCAGCTATCCATCCAACATTAACTTGAACGTCATTCTCAGTCTGCCGTATCCTGAAACAGTCTAATGGCAGGGCCTATAACTTCCTACAAACAAGTACTTCTAATTAGTATAAGTGACCAAGTGCTACCAGGCCACTTCAATAAAAATTCCTTACTAATTTCCCTCTGGTCGATCCAATTGAAATTCTGACAAAAGAATGATGCCAATATTTTGTTCTTCGCCTAAGACATCCTAGTAGCTCAACTCTGGAACTCTAGTAGTTAATATGCGTCCTATAAACTAACAAGGATATGTAATATCTGAGTACAATCCAATAATCAACTACCCCATATATACACAAAACTGCCACAATCACAACCACACTCACATACAACAAGGAACCTAAATCAAAACAAACAAAAATGTAAAACAAAGTAGTATAAAAGGTACCTGTATGCTGCTGTTCTGTGCTTTATCTTCCTTGACCAGGAGATATGGTTGCGTCCGTAAAGGAGTTGAGCAAATGTATAATTTCCAGTACCCGCCACCCTCCCACCACCACCACCATGGGGGGAACTTGGAAAGGTTTATCACCAGTATCAGTTAAACATTTACCATAGCCGTAACAGCATATAACTTTTATGGTATCTGCAACTAGTTGTTCAATCTCATTTATCTCCAAATCTTGTTGATTTATACTTCTGGTGGAGAAATTAGGGCATTTTGGTTTAGAGGAGGAGGAGACAATGAAATTAGGGGTTTGAGATGGAGGGAGAAAAGTATTGCTGATAAACCGATCCGGCAGCTTGCGAAAGAGTGCTCATTAAACGTGGGCTTATCATTTCGAAAAATGGGCTTATTCATTTGTATCCAGAACCATAAATATTACCGGCGATGAGTAAGAAATGTGCTTTAAGCCCTCTCCAGATTCTTCTTCCCCTCTGACTCCAATAATTACCTAAATACCCTTTGCAGCAATTATCTAAGTTATCCCTCAATTAGCAATAGAAATTACTAATTTACCCTTTATCTAATAACGATATATATAGTTAATCTAAAACAAAAATTCATCGGTTTCTGATGAGTGCCGAACTCACACAAAAAATATATTCCTTACTTCTCTACACTAAATAATAGTATTGGATAAGTAGGTTCGTTCCTGAGGGAGAGAGTTAAGTTGTTGACCTAATTTTCTGAATGAATGCAAGATAATGAAACAATGAGATGAGGATGAGAATGGTTGAGGAATCAATATCCACTATTTAATATGAATCAGTTTAATCACACAAGTGCACTCTTCTTCAAAATACGTTTATTAACAACCCTAGACAAGTTATAAGTTCAACTAGCCTATGTGGACTCCAAAATAACTTCGCAGAATAAGTTCTCTACAAAATCCTAGCCAATTAGGCCACTTTGAATAAGTTCTCAAAGTGTAACGTAATTAACCGGTAAAATATGTGAGTCGGATTGATCCTAACCACATGTTCACAAGTTCGACATGTTAACTTAGGGTTATCATCTACACACTATTGTCCACGGAATCCCTCCGCAACGTTAATGTTATGCTACTTGTGATAAATCACCTCAACAATTACGGATTGAGGCTCAATAATCTAGCATTAGTATTACTAGCAATCCATTCAATGTGCACTTAAATATCATGCAAGCAATCCATGGTCATAAACATAGTAGAAGACAAACAATAACACAATAATTAAAAGAAAGAGTTACTTGCATAAAGACTCAAATCAAAATAGTTTCAAAATCATCCTAAACCAAACAAGAAATTAGCTACGCATGGAGTTCATATTCTCAACAATAAATTCAAAAAGAGGAGTTCAAAGTGGAGAAAACAAAGCCAATTGTGACTGGTGGTGTATGGACAACAACTCCTCTCGCTCCTGGTGGTGCTGGATAGTGCGAATCGATGGTGTATACGTGGTGGTGGAACTGCTGGTGATGGTGGCGACGTGGCGGTGCTCGAGTTGTTGCTGTTGCTGCAGAGATGGAGATGGTGCTGCTGGTTTATGGATGCAAGGGTGGATGCAACTGGATTGGTGGTGGTATGCAGTGGAGAAGGATGTGATGCAAGGATGCAATCGTGCTGCTGGATGGGTGGTGGTGTGATCTGGAGAGGAGCTGAAGCTCCTCTCTGTGGAGGTGGTTTTCTATGTTGTTGTGCAGTCCGAGTTCTCCCTTCTGTTGCCCTTCTTACCTTCTTTTCACTACAAAACAGAGGGCTATCAGTGACACTTTATTTTTTAGGGGCGTAGGGAATATGAGTATTTGTGAGGGTTTTTGACCAACCGTAGGAATTAGTTGGAATTAGTCAAAGTTGGTATTAGGTTCAGTCGGGTTCAAGTTTCCGACAATACAAACCCCTCTAATTAAAATGTATTTTTTTTTCCTTTCTTAGAAACTAACGCATGACTTTTTCTCTTTCAGATCTACTCTCTTTTTCTCGTCTCTTTCCTTCTCTTCTGTTCTTTCTCTTGCTGAAGGAAATCTATGTTGCAAAATTGTTCTCATTTTTATATTTTTCTCCAGTATCCTTTCGATTGAATCTCGGTGAAGAAAATCTCTGTTGTAAACCCATGATGCTGAATTAATCTCTGTTGTTAAAGTTGTTCGCTTCTGGGGTTTTCGTTGAGAACTTCTTAGATTCATTCGATGTATCTTCTTTAGGATTTTAAATTTTCTTGTTTTTGCTTGATTCGTTTTTTTGTAGCCTTTAATCTGAGAAATTTAGATTCTAGGGTTTATTACTGCATCATGGGTTTCTCTTATATTTGTTTTCGAATCTTGGATTTCTCTTAGATCTTTAGATTTCCATTAATGTATGTTGATTTAGGGTTATTAGCTTATATTCAGATCAAAATATGATTTATTTATTTTTTAAAGATTATTTTTTGGCAGATTTTTTTGTGTGCAGGAAACTGCTGCCAAGAGGAGGAAATTGCATAAATAGAAGCAAAGGAAACTAACCCTTTTGGGTGAAGTTCGGTATGTTTATTTTCCTTGGAAATATTATGTTGTTGTAGTTTTGATTTCCTGGCTGATACTAAAACCTGGGAGTAACAAACAAAATCATTGTTTGTTTGTGTGTTTTGAGGACAAAAGAGATTGGATATTAATTGCTTGTTGTGTTAGTATCGTATTGTAGTTGTTTTGTTGGTTAATGATGCTTGTGTGTTTTTTGTTAGTTTCCAGGGAGGTAATGAACATGTTGAGTCTTCCTGGTAACAGGAAGATTTCATGGCAAGATCAAGTGGCATTGAAGGTCTAACCTCTTTGGCGAAGTAATGCTCTTTAATCCCCTCCTCTCTTTTTTTGTGAAGCTCAATACTTGTGCTTATTTCTATGAAATTATATGTACAGTTATTCAATAGATAGACTTAAAGTCCTTGCACATTACAAGATTTTTTTTGTACCGAGAAATGAAGATACATCAGTTATGAACAAAAGAAAATTCCCAAAAGTAATGAGATTGTCCTGCAAAAGCTTATCCTAGCAATGTAAAGTAGTAGATG
Organism: Papaver nudicaule; assembly: GCA_023529015.1. Lineage (NCBI taxonomy): Eukaryota > Viridiplantae > Streptophyta > Magnoliopsida > Ranunculales > Papaveraceae > Papaver > Papaver nudicaule. The sequence continues at coordinate 39,175 of JAJJMA010025485.1, forward strand.
TATATAATTAGAAAAGAGATCTTACTAGACCTCATCTTTTGCTCATGTCACCCTTTAACCAAGCAATGCAAAGTAGTAAAAGTATAAAACTGGAAGAAGTGATTCTTCACTTAACATAACATTTGTCTACGTCATCCTTTAGTCTGTGTGCTTATTTTTCATAGGTTTTAGAAGCATTGCTAGTGGTGAAACAATGAATCCAGAAGATTGGTTTTATATTGGTCACTGATGATGTTTTTGGTTGTATACAGTGCAGTTGGAATGCTTTGGAGTGGAACACCTAACGTGAAAGAGTTGGAAAGAACATGGGGGTCTAGTTTAACTTGCTGCAGGGATTCCTTTTGATGGTACACAGTAGTAAGATCGGTGCGGAGCCAACTCTTTCGTCCTCTATTAATGCATCTGCAAAGCACGTTGCAGATACAAGTTATTCATTCTTTAAAGAGGCAATCTCCTCCATAGGTACCATTTCCTCCTTTATTTACATAAATGTATTTGCATTACTTTACTATTTGGATGTTATCGGATCTCGCCTCGGTTAAATTGTGGCAGATTTTGTTGCGCACTATTTATTATTGGTAAATACTGAATCCTGAAACTCTCTCGTATAGAAAGTCAAGCAACACTTTAGTGTACTAAACTTCACTCTTTGTTAAAACTAACTAGTGCACATATAGAAAGATGTGCATGCTGTATTATCTCTAGATACTTCCTAACACTAGACCTTGTAAGGATATTTCTAGAGACCAACTTAGACTACTTACAATGTGTTTCTTACTTATCTTTAGTTTTTGGGTAACTCAATAAGGATGAACCTTTTGAACCGTATGTTTGAATTAGTCCACGCGTAAATGTTTGGCTTATAAGTCACACGTCAAATAATGTAGGCTTCAAACTCAAAATTTAGGCCATTGGAGCTGTTGTAAGTTGGAGCACCTCCATATATTGGCTCCCTTATCTTGTTGACACAGTAGCCACGCCATTTTCACACATCTATTAGCCTCTGAGCATGACTATATGTATTTCTTACTACAATTCTGTACAATATTAGGATTCTAATTTATATATATGTGTTCTGTAGTGACAGAGCTACAAGAAAGCCAACCAGGTTCTCAGATTATGCTACAAGGACGTACGACATGATGCATTTGCAGAAGTTAAGAGGACAAGATACACTAGTACAAAAAGTCACATAGGCCACATTTCTGGTTTTACAGCCTAGCCACGTTTTTGGATTTTCCGTGGCTATAGGCCGAAAAAAGACTTATGCTCTTACTGTGGCCACGTTTCTTATTTTCATGTAGCCTTAGCGCATCATTTGGTCATGGTTTAAGTCTAAACCCATTATTAGTAGTCGTAGATGAGTCTACGGCCACATTTAAGTCTAAATTCGTCATTAGTAGCCATAGATGAGAGTATGGCCACATCCACAATTGTGACTAAAGCGAATTTATTTTGCCACGACGTTTTTTGTGTGTCCAAAACTTTAGGTTCATTTTGTTTGTCTTGTATCTTTACAGCATATACAAACCCACTTGTCCGGCCAAATGTATCGCTAGGCAGGCCCTAAGAAAATGGCTCTGAGTGTCTACTTTGTTTCAAAACCCAGTGCTGACATCCAATGATTGTGCAATTATTTTGCCTGAAAAATACTTTTTTAAAACTGAAGTGCCTCTCCCAAGTTGGTCTTGATTCAAAAGTCTCTTTTCCCGTTCTTTGTTTCTCGAGTTGGACCTCAAAGCACATTCTGATTCATAGATTCACAAAGCATGACATGTATAAACCATAAGAATTTCTAACTATAGGTCGGCCACCATCCCTTGTAAACAAATTTGTCACCACTTGTAGCATGTGATGATATACTGACAAATACGGTAGAAAACTTTAACTAACTGCAGATGCAGATATTCTCATCAAACAACATACTACAGGAATAATAGAACCAAAACAAAAATTAGACTTTTTAACTCATTGTAGCACAACAATGTACTCTGTACCTGACGAAAACTAAAAGTGTTTCTTTATCAATGAATTTTCAAACCAAATATTTGGCCATTTTTTTTATTTGATACGAGATTTAGCACATCTACTTCTTAAGAGCTATTAACCGAAAGGTTTTAGGTCCAATGAGTTAATCACATTATAGAATCCCTGCTTCAAACAGAAAACCCGGCAAACTCTCTGTGTTCATCAAGTGACATTTGCAGGCTATGAATTGCGTCCTCCTGCCCTCCTTGCATCGCTTGTCATCTTTATCATGTAAGACCTGCCAAAGAATAAGACCAATAATAAAATTTTGCTGCAACTCCAAGACCCCCTGCAACAGCCTTAGCTCTGACAAGTAAACCCATAACCAGAATTTGTTTGAAATGAAGCCCCGCCACAACTATATCAACTTTGGTGACAACAAAATGAATAAGCCCAGAACCTGCAACAAGAAAATCGGGTTCTCACTTCTCAGTTTGACCAAGGCAAGAACCAACAACAGATTGAATTTCGTAGATTGACAATATACTGAGTTGTCAGGATGGCAAATGATGGTATGGGACAAGCTTCCCTACAATATGTTAGCATACGGTAGCTCAAAGGGTTCAGTTCAATTCAATTCATTTTTTTCAAATTCCTATATAATTCAAATAGAGGGCATGCTAGAATAGTAGCATTCAGAGTTCAGTACTCAAAATTGACTCTTAAAAATATAGCTTATGGATATTGGTGGACCTTGAGAGGATAATGATTCAGGAAATGTCCTTGAGAGGCATCGAGAGGCAACAAGTTTAAAAAAAGTTGCTGATGTGCTTATTTGATGTTATCAATCCACGAAATGAAAACAATGTCCTTAGAATTATACAGACCATTGCAGAACTACATCTGCACTCATTCCCAATTAATGTTTTTCATATAATAACCATCTACGGCAATCTGCATTATGCGATATCACACGAAATTGTAATTTGTGAGTAACCCATACATACCTGAAGGAACCCCAATAATCAGAAATCAAAGAGCCGGAGTTTGTCGTTTTGGTTTGTGTATAGCTGGGATTCTTTACCCAAGGATTGTGGATCTTCTTGGCTCCGTTATAATGCCACCTGATGTAAATGGAGTCAGTTTAAAGGTAACCAGGACAAAATAAAAAGAAACAGCAAACATCTTAAATTTGGTCCAACATGAGACATGAATTCAGTATCAAGCAAGACGTTTGCAGCCTTCAAGCTGTCGTGAGGATCAGGAGGAGAATTAAGTTAGCATGTATAAAGTGGAATGGAGAAGGTAACAAGGTGCATTCGGATTAATGCTCTGAAGTAGCTTCCACTAACTATGGCATAGAGTTCTCGTTCTTAACACAGTTAGAACAGTTTGTGCAGTTGCAGGCATCAAAGTAAACTTCTGTAGCAAAATACTCAAAAAAATCATAACCCTAAAAGATATAAAGTATCAAATTGACACAGATCTTCATATCATAGCCCAAATCAATGTGCGAATACAGGGAACAAGGTAAATTGATATACCTTCTTTTTCTCCATCTTCAAGATCTCTGAAAAATAAAGAACTTAAACCCTAGTCTTATGTTGCCTCATGTTTTTGAGATTGTTTATGCCATATAACCAATCAACACGGTAGTGCTCTGCAGTATCTGAACAGTCATCTCTTGAGCAGGAGAAAATCAATCATCGCTACAAAATCAAACCACTATGGTGAATAGTCGAGAGATGAATAATCGCACTTTTACACTGGAATCAGGTGAAAGATTTGAGAAAAAAAGACCCAAATTGAGTTTAGATACGAACTCTTTTATTATTCTAGAAAAATTCTAAAATGGGTTTAAGAAACAAGGTTTGTTGGTCGTAGATCTAAGCATAGATTCGAAACATGGTTAAAATTATTTAAGGAAAATCGAGATGAACAAACCCTAACTTTTAGAATTGTTCCTCAAAACCATTATCGAAAGCAAAGAAACTTGAGTAATTAAGATCGAAATCAGAAAAGTAAACAGAAGACTTAGCCTTATTTGATTGATTTGTTGGTGAAATCCCATCTTGCTTGACCTCAGATGTTGTAGTCTTCGAGAAGGTTGCAATAGTCCACAGGGAATATACAGAACCGTGAGTTATCTCAAAAGAAAATTCAGATTTCAACCCATTTTGGGCGGGCACACAAAAACTAAGTGCAAAAATTGCCGCCAACTAATTTTCGCAGTAATTTTTTTGGGCGCGAAACAAAAGCTGGGGCGCAATTTTACCTCTTCTAAGGCGGTAATCCGTATGAGTTTTTAGGTTCGCATGTAGAATCATTAGATTCTAGATCGTGGTTTTCTATTGGCCGAATGAACACATATGGATCATACTTTCTTTTTCTAGTTTTTTATTATTTATTTTGGTGTGACCAAAAATTTTAGGTGGTTGAGTAATCAAACTCTATGATACACAGTAAAACCTCTCTAAAGGAATACTCCATATAGGAATAACCTCTATATAAGAATAAAAAAATTTGGTCCCGACTTGGGCCAGTTCTATTTAAGAATAACCTCTATATTGGAATAAGTCATATTTTTTTCTGGTCCCCTTTTAATAAAATTATCTCTATATAAGAATAATTGATATTACATAATATAATAATATAGGTTTTTCATACATTTAAGTTTAAGATAAAGAAAAGTGTTTATCTAAAGTTGTTTTGAGATAAACTTCAACTAATATTTGTATCATCTAGGTATTGTTTTTGCATTTTCTATGCATGTGAATGTATTCTTCCTAGGTTTATGTATAACAAATTTATACTTGTACAAGAACTAAATAAAATTAAATTAGTATGTGTGTTATTTAGGTACAATTTTGTGTTTTCTATGCATATGAATGTATTCTTCTCAGGTGCATGTATAACAAAAAAAAAATCATTCTCATGCGGACCTCCATATAAGAATAACCTCCATATAAGAATATTTTTTTGTGGCCCCAAAAATATTCTTAGATAGAGGTTTTACTGTATAACTAACGCGTGTAAACTTTGTGATTATTTAGCAAATAAGAGTATGAAATTTGTGATTATTAACGGTGGATTGATTTTTTTTTATCTTCGAGAAACATAATCAAAACCAAATAAGTCTGAGGAATTTATTGAGTGAAATTGGATAACAAGAGAAATTTTAACGATCAAACTGATTGAAATGGTCATTGCAATTTTGAGATGATAGGGAAATACCGCAATACCTTCGCAGGAACATTCTTGTATGAATGAATCAACAACAGTATAAGCTAAAATACGCATAGTGAACGTAATCTACTGGTATGGAAAAAAAAATCAGCTTCACAACCTTAAAGATTTTCCAATTCCAAGATAAGGTATTCAACTCCAGATTTATACGCTTAGAGATCAATATAAGTCAATTCTAATAAAATTTCACTCGTTTTCATAATTCGTCTGATCTAATTGGACCTGCTTAGAGGTTTCATGAGTATATTCCAGGATTCACCCATCTCTAGAATTTGTTTTGTCTTATTTGATATGAAGAATTACATAATTCGACTCTAGAAATTGTCCAATCTAATTGAGTAAGTTAATTCCAACATAAATTCATCAGAATCTACAATTCGTTCAACCCCATTAAATCATGCTAAGAGGTTTACGTGACATGAGTCAAATCTCATCAACTATAGGATTTGTTGAATATGCATGCTTAGAGATTTACTTGAGCCGATTTTGAAACAAATTATTCGATTCAAATTCTTTCGATCTCATTGGATATGTAGTTGGTGGAAATACCAAACAACACACCCAAGTAAAACTAACGCAAGGAGAGTAGACAAGATAAGAGGTAAGCTATTCTTTGTTGACATGAACAACTTGGGATCCCCTCTTTGGTGGACGAGGGTCTCTATTTATAAAGATCACTGAGGACAGACCCCTCAGTGATCAGTACTATTTAGCTACTTTACAGTGTATTCCGACTATGTCGGTTACATTCCCCCCTTTGTTATGCGGAGGGCGCTAGGGTCCGATGATATCGGTGACATTGTATGCAGAGGAACGGAGATTATTTCATAAGTTGGTTCCAAGGGAATTCATAAGAGTCTATAATGCGTTCATTCTCATATATGTTATGAGTTTTATGATTCCAAGAAGGATCCATCCAATAACTATATAGGATTCGTTGGACATGCTTCAAGATTTACTTGAGACAAACAGTTTTACTTAGAGATTTTCATAAGTTGATTCCAAGACAAATTCATCTGTCCCAAAATTCGTTCGATCTCAAGGAATATGCTTTCCAAAGACAAGTTTATACAACTTTAGAATCGTCTACTAATTCGATATACATATAAAATTTTCATAAATCGATTCGAAGGCAAATTTCTTTGCCCAGGTTGCTCATCGAACCATGGAACCCATGGAGGTGTGTCCACAACCCGCTCAACTTCTATCTTGGGTTCCTCGGGTTGGCCCATGATGCGTGTTTAAAATCAATATTTTATGACAAATTTAGGTAACAATTAGATTTAGTCACTTCATTTATACTAAAATTTCAAAGAATTCGAGATTCTAATTAATGTAAATAATATAAATTTTCTTTCTTAGAATAAAAAATAATATAAAAATTATGCTAAAAATAATAATAATACCACTAATAAAAATAATTATATAAATTATTTTATAGTTTCATGGGTTCTTCGGGGTGCTTGGGTTAGAGATATGTGAACCCGTGCTTACCCAAGTTAGTTCGGGTTGGTAAAATATATGCCCATAATTGCCTAAAATTTTGAAATACTTAACCCAACACGCCCAATGTTCGGGTTGGGCACGGGTTTGGTGGGTTGACCCAACCCAAGTCCCACCCCTAGTCCAAAGCTTTTATCAAACCCTAAATTTCTTTTTTCCCACTTCACCACCCCTCACTGCCGACTGCCGCCGCTGCAATTCCTTTCCTATCTCAGAGAAGAAGATGGAGAGAAAGAAGTCCATGGAAAGCATCTTAATTCACAGAACAACCTTCGATAATGTCCTAACTCCATCAAGGACTCAAAGTGGAAGAAGATCAAGGAGATATAGTAGAAAAACACCAATCGCAATTCCATGGTAAGTTTACTACGAATTGGTTAGATCCTTAGTTTTTATAATGTAATTAGGGTTTTGATTGCTAATTTTAATCTCATCTTCTTCCAATTTCTTCATCGGGTTAGATTTTAAGAGTACATGACATTATCACTACAATACAATGGTCGGTATTGGGCACTTGTTAATCGTTTTAGTTTTGGTTGTTTTCTTTATTGATTTTGTGTAATTTTTTTTGTATTCAAGCACCAAAGAAGGAGAAAGCTCCACCACCATTTCAAATCAGCTAAATCTCTTGGTAGTAAGAGGTAACAAACTGCGTAATAAGTTCTTTCTTTTATATTCCCCTTTTGTTTATCAGGTATTTACAGTGTTTTGGATATTGGTATTCTGTTTTTATATGGGTAAATAGTGTTTGATTGTTGTTTTCGTTGGTCATGTAGAGTACATCAAGTGAGAAGCCAGAACCTGTCAGGACTCCTGTCTGTAACATGATTATTGTCCCTGAGATGATTTGAAGCGTTCTTGGTGTCTACAATTGACAGACCTTTAACCTGGTTGAAAGCAAAATAAACTTGTCAACTGTTTCTTTTTGACATGAGAGATAGGTTTGAAGCTTCAAAAGGTTCAAATGCTTGTAAGTAACACCACCTACATTTAATCTTGGGGCATCTTATCAAACCACAATTACTTTCTGCACAAAGTTTAATTCATATATTTTGAACAGGGAAAGTCCAATCATAATCAGAAATTTGCTAATGGACAAGCACTACAGGTGAGGAAAATCTCTACTCATGTTGTTTTGCCACAAAATGTAGTCCTCGGTGGTGTGTTTTTTGTTTGCTAACAAATAAAATACAAGAGAGTAATAGGAAGTGGTTTATGATTTAGTACTGGAACCTTGTCAATATGAATCTGAGAAATCCAAAAAAAGAGAGTAAGATAGAAAGAAAGCAAGAATGTCATATATCCAGACCAAATGTTGTTTGAGGTTATTATTTAGATTTATAGCTGGTTAGGATGGAATTTGTATTGTTCGTATCGGCAGTTGTAGAAAGCTCTTGAAATTTCGGTTCGACATCTCATTGCAGCAGACTTTCGCTTGAAGAAGCGTTATAGCCAAATGATGGTTCACCCGTGGAATCTGGTGTTTATAAAATAGTAGGTGATGTTGTTGCAAGTTTTATAGCTCAACCTAAAGCACCTGTGATCTCTTGCTCTATCGTAAGTTGCTTTATTCTAATCTGGCCTGTTATATTATATGACATTGAGACATTTTGATAGGGATGGGCGTGGGGCGGGTATGGGGCAGGTAAGCCAATTTCCACCCCCGCTCCGTTCGTAAGAAAATTACCCATATCCTACCCATTACCCACATAGTGGGGGCGGGGCGGGTATGAATAATATCCGTATGGGGCGGGTTACCCATTGGTTACCCATAACATTATGTCATCAAGATATAACATGAAAAATCGATCACTAATCTACAAGTATTAAAACTTAAAAGATAGAGGTTAGAGGAGATACCTTAACATTGTGTAATGAAAACCCTAAATAAACAATAAAAACACTCGATGAAAACTATGCTTATTCTTTTTATAGCATAAAAAATCTAAAATTCTAGGGTATTATAAGTATGGGGCGGGTACGGGGCGGGGACTTTGATTTCCATACCCGCCCCATCCCCACTTTCTAATTTCGGGTAATCCCCATACCCATATCCATCCCCATTTTTACGGGTAATACCCTATCCAATTGGGGCGGATAACCACGGGTATCCAAACCCATGGGGCAAACGCCCATCCCTACATTTTGACAACTTTATGAAATATGCTATTATTAGGTTGGTAACTTTCACTAACAAGATATGTTGCACTTTGTTGCTGCAGATGCAGTCTCTTGCCGACCCCAAGACTAAGAAGATTAAGAAGAAGAAAGCTTCATCATATATGAACGATGGGGTGCTGCAGCCTCTGGAAACCAGCATGAGCAGCCTAGTTATTATAAGAGAAATAGTCATGCTACTGTAGACTTTGAATGTTTAAAGTTTTTGAATCTCCAGTGGATTTTTTTTTTTTTTTTGAAAGGTTTTTTACAAGATCAGACAAATGTGACATTAACAAACAGCAATTTGAATCAGTTTTAGTTATGTGATTAATTTGTATTAATGATAATTATCAAGTTTTTATTACACATAATACAAGCAGGTGGCCAACAGGTCCTTAAAGACTCGATAAATTAGGTGGCTGAATATGAAATAATACAAGCAGGTGAGGTGGCCAATAGCTCCTTACAAAGACTCGATAAAATAGGGGCACCATTTAAACTAGTGGTAAGCCCGTGCGTTGCACGGGTTCGTATGATCTGCCG
>JAJJMA010025495.1:0-22099 GCA_023529015.1 Papaver nudicaule
CCGATTGTTTTTACTTGAAATTTGATTTTCCCAGCTTAAGTTATCAGACTTTGAAATCGGCGTATATATATAAATTTTGTGACCGATTTAGTTGACTTGGAAATAGATTTCTCCTGTAACTTCTTAATCGGCGTATAAATATATATACATTGACCGATTGTGTATATTTGAATTTGGATTTTTTATGCTTGTGTAAAATCGGTCGATGACTCTATTTTTAAAAACCGATTATCTCTGGTAATCGGCCTTGTATAAGTTAAATCTACGCCGATTGTATAGCACAAAACTTTCGAACATACTAATGTTAAACCGAAACACTTCCATACATACATTAATCATTGTTCAAAATGCAAAATACAACATATGAAAACTCCAAAATAAGACAATCCCTTCACAAAACCAAACTTAATACTAGCCCAGGTCTACCACATATGAATCCAAGTCAACCATTACACGCTCCTTTGGGTCATTCCCGGATAATTCATTCCATCGTTTCATGTTAGGCACGTATTTCTCCAACCATTTTGCAGAATCATTGTTGGTGAACCCCGGCCAATAAGAAAACCTACAAAGCGGAGGTAATGGGCAATCTTCTTTTAACTTTAGACCGATAAAATGGATCTTGTTGATATTGACTATAACAATTCTTCTATCCCTTAGCGCTCCACCGCACCTTGCTTCCTTTGGTGCGAATGTCATATTTGTGCCCTCACCAAAGTAATGAACAACGCAAATAAGAGCATCCGCCAAGAGATGCCCACATTGGGGCATCAACATCCAATGCCTACGCAAAGTTGGTGCTCCCCTCTCTGGGCCTTGTATGCGAGTAACCATGTTTCTAAAACGTTCTTCTTTTTCTTCACTGTTTCCTTCCAACATCATCGAAATATAGAACTCCTTGTGTTGCACTAGTTTCACGGCCATCTTCTCCCTTAAATATTGACATTGAGTTAGCTCACCCGCCAATCCCATATGCCCTATTTGCTCCGAAGCAACATGGAAACCACAATCTACATCATCATCGACGTCGTCGGTGGATAATACGAAAGGACGAATGATTTGAGGTAGATGGTCAAAGTACTCCGTGAATATTGTGTAAAAAGTTCTATGAGGTCTACTAAGTACATCCCTTGGAGTCTTTCGATCGCCAAGTGCGGATCTTAGAGTAACCACTTCACAATCTCCCCTTTCTTGATTCATGGAACCCATTTTCCTTGCTTGTTGCTTGAGTCTATGTTTTGTGCTTGTGCTAGCTTCACTCCCTTGCGAAAAAAACTTTGGAGCATTTGAACGTACATCTTCCCCCCTTGGTTTAGTCCCTTGCGAAAGAAATTTGGGAGCCTTAGACTTCACATTTTGCCCACTCGCACGGCTCTTTTTCATTGACTCCCTAGGCTCGTCTTCTTTGTACCTTGCCTCCGCATATACATGTTGTGAAGGGTCACACGTTGTGGAGTTATCGTCTATTTGGTCTCTCATGTAATCATTCAATTCTTGCCTCTCCTTGCTTCTATCCATGTTGGTAGGAGGCCTGCCTACGGGCTTTTGTACAATTGGCTCCTCGACAGCAGGTTTCTTGTAGGGGTAATGTGCGAGTTCCAAATCGTGTATCAAACATTGTCGTTGCACCTTGTTCTTGTTGGGGTAGCTTGCGACCATGGCTTTCACAATTTCCAAATCTAGAAGAGAGTGATTCTCGGGAGCCGCAATTGGATTAAGTGTGAAAGAGAGTTGCCTCCAAAACGGATCAATGGCCTCAAGTGGTATTTCCCCTGGGTAATCCGCAATCATGTGGCGACAAGGGAGTCCAAGGGCCTGCATTGTCAAACATGAACATTTACCCCTGCATCTTTTACGCCCTCTTGCCTCGTACTTCCTGTAGTATGCCAAATCTGTCATCATATACCTTATTGCCCACTGCGACACCCTATAGAGAATACCTTTAAGCTTGTACCAGTCTTCTCTTTTCGCTTTCTCGTAAATCTTCATGCTCTTGCACCTGCTGTCTTCCATTTGGGACTTGATCTTAGTGATATCGTCATTTGTGTAGACATGGATAGCTTGTTGAACCGTAACCACATTGTTAACACACCCATGAAGTAGATTTTTCAAACGGCCATGACATCCCTCCGCTATACTTGTTGCCTCATTCTTGTAATGCCTATATTGGTAGGTATACCCATACACAAATTTTTCTTTGTAAGGCCCCAACAATTGTTGCGTACAATAATCCACCGCCTTTTTAGCAACCTCACTCCAAGTAGCTATGAAGAGCGCCAACATGCATTCATACTCTGCAATAGTCATCGAATGTACCACTTTATCCCAATCACGTCGAAACTCCAACCATTTAATTCTCGCCTTAATATATTCAGCATCGGCTTTCTTCTTCTCTTCGGCTTTTTGTTCCTCCGTTAGTTTGCTAACACGCAATTCTTCTAATATGTCACGCTGAATGCCTCTAGGTTTCTTAGGCTTTTGAATATGATGCCTACAATTCGTCTTGATATTGCATTGTATGTGCCATGTACAAAGAAAATGTTGAGCTTCCGAGAAAACAACCTCTATGGCGTTCATTAGTGCTTTATCCTTATCCGTTATTATAATATTTGGAGATTGACCGGGTAAGTAAAGATCCTTCAAAGTTTCTAAAAACCATTCATAACTCACTTCGTTCCCCTTATCCATAAAACCCCAACCGATCGTGAAAGTTTGTTTATCCGATGTGTGGCAAGTAATGTTCATCAATGGCATATTGTACTTATTCGTCTTATAAGTACAGTCAATGAACAAAATTGGATAGAAGCATCGAGCCAATTCGATCATATCCGGATGCGCCAAGAAAATACGTTGCACTTTGTGATCAATGACTTGCTTCCTAATTGTGTAGTTATGTTTCTCGACTAGCCATTCACATTGTTCCATAATCGCTCTACCATTCCATGACCCTTTCCTTTGTGCGTCTATTTCAATGTAAATGTGCCTCAAAATAGACAAGTTCCCTGGATCATCCACCTTTATCGCCCTTAGGATATCGATTGGCCGGCTTGCAATCATCGACCTCACCTTTTCCTTCTCATGGGGTTTCAACCCACAAACGGAAGAGTTCGTGTCCAATAAGAGAATGAGGAGTATCATGGTTGTGATGACCGTTCTCAACCCTACGTAGGAAATACCCTCTTAAATTGATGTGACCTATTACGATCTTGAATGGGCAATGACACTTCCTTGATTTACATTTATACTCACACTTCTCATTCTTTTTCACATAAGGTTTAGACTTGCTCCAATGACTTGTTGGGGCGCCACTTCGATCGCAAACAATTTTCCAAACGATTTATGTTTGAACGTTTGCCAAACACTAGACCTTGGTTCAACTTCTTGCCTTTATCTAGGAACCAAGCCTTTGCTTCCTCCTTAGTGTTCCATGTCTTCACGGAGAAAACCAAAAGGCAATTAGATCACTATACTATAGAAATTGTTTTCAAATGGCGGATGAAAAATCAAGATTATGTTGTTGCATACCAAGTCAGTTTGATTGTGGGCGGAAGTATCAGGCAGTAGCTTAGACACGACTTCGGGTTGATCTTCGAGCCGTACAACAATCTACAAAATTGGAGAAGGAAGTTAGATACCAAAATCGTCTCATACATACAATGATAAGCACCGATTAAAAACAATCGGCAAATACTAAACTGAATATGAGCCGACTAGAGTTACATAGAGATTGAAAGTCTCCTGTACTCTACAATCGGCACATACAAAACTTAATATGAGCCGATTAAAGTTCAACGAAATTCTAGGTCTCCTGTACTCTACAATCGGCTTATATGTTTGACAACAACTGCCGATTAATAACTTGATCATGTTCTTGAAGAAAATATCAATGTTTTAATCGGCGGTTAGATAGGATATGACAAGCCGATTCTGGTTCTGCAAACCAAGCTTCCATTAAAAACCCAGAATCGTTGTTTATAATTCTTATCTTTAAACGATTATTGTTACTACTGAACAATAATCGTTCTTATCTTTAACCGATTGTTGTTACTACTGAACAACAATCGTTGGATAACATGTTGATCATACAACGATTCTGGGTTTCGAAGGCTAAACCCGTGGACAAATTTTGATCTTTTTTCCATTCAAACAAGATTTCAAGCTGCATTTCAAGCTAGAAAAACACCATTTTAGTTGCTTAACACCTATACCTCATTATTGGGAGGAACTTCACGGTAATAATCATCATTTCGCTCCCTCTCGAGCTTCTCACGAAGGTTTTGGTTGTGAATGTATTCTTGCTCCCTCACATAATCAAGATCAAACTCGTTTGGTAATTCATCAACATCTTCATCACTACTAGAGGCTTCATCATCGGTGTATTCTTTCACCATTTTCACAAAAACCCTAGTTTTTCAAAGTTTTCCCACTAGTGGAAAAGGGCCTGACTGCAACACTGCACTGCGACACTTACTTTATGACGTTGTGTGAACAACACAAAAATATTTGTTGTTGTGCTGGTTAAATAGTAAAATAATTAAACAACAATACTGTAAGTGTTGCTGACTATGGTCAATGTGTCTTTGTTGCGTTAACCATACTGAGACATTTATAAGTAACGTTTCCTTGGTCAGATTCTTAGATAATTATTTGAACAGATGAGATGAAGCAAGGATTTCGTTAGCATCAAGGGTACTTAATGAGATAGGATATGGTCTCTTTTTCTCAGCAAGGATATGGTCTCTTTCTCAATATCAGAAAAATAGAGAGAACTCATAGAAGAAGAGGGGAAAAAGAGAAATTGATTAAAATCAACAGAAATTAAGTGATAATGAGCGATTGTGTATGATATTGAGTGATATTTAGGGATTGTTACAACATACCAGTGAGAAGGTAAGTTAGGGTTTTGTTAAAGAAGATAAAGGAAGCTGAGAAGAAGAGGAAAATCGATGGATCTGGGTATGAAATATCGAACCCATGTTTTTGATTTCACTGATGTCGCAGTTTATTTGATTAATATACTTGAAACCCTAACTTGCTACGCTGATTTTTGTTTCAGATTTTCAGAGGAGATAAATAAGAAAGAGAAGAAGAGGAAAAAGGGTTGAACCTGTGAGATTTCTCTAACCCTAACTGTATTTAGTGTTTTTTGAAAAAACAATTAGGTTTTTCTTTTTGTAGAATCAAATCTAGGTTTCAGAATTGGGGTTTTATTGAATATGAAATTGAGTTCAGGGATATCCCAGATCGCATCACTCTTTCCAGCTCGGAAGAATTCAAAGATTGGTTGCTGGAGTCTCTGTACAGAGAGACGATTTTGAACTTGTTGTTGTTTATGTTCTGATTTTCTTACTTGATTATTTGTTGATTTCTATATATGGGTCTCTGATCTAATTAATGCTTTTGGTGAATCTTTGATTTTGTTATGTAGATTGAAGTTTTGATTATCATTTAAATGAATGAATTAGGAGTTTCTCAATGATGTTAATATATATGACGATTGACTTAGCTAACTGCGTTTCTGTAGGATCTCAAGGATTGGTCGAACTGTTTTGCTTATAAATCAATATTCACAAGTTGGGTTGTAGCCAATTTTGGATATGTTATAATTGAGTATGTCAGGAAGATCAGGTTAAAATTTGGGAATTTTATGACCAGTTGAAGACCCTGAAACGATCGATTGAACTAACTACGCTTCTGCAGGAATTTGACACCGAGTAGGGCCGTTTGAGCTCTTGTATAGAAGTATCTAACCGTTGGATTTTTCTGAAATTTTAACTCTAGGTTGTTCATGGTATATTTATTGTCCTTCAAAAATTTCAGAAATATCGGGCTACATTAGGTACCCCAATTCCTCTACTGGGTATGACTGTCTGTGCAGGAAAGCATGTCAGAATCTGGAAAGTGGAGTGCCTTGTACCACTGTTTCTAGTCGTTAGAGCCTTCCGAAACTTATATATGTTGTAGATTATGTTCATATGTGTTTCTAACATGAATTCCATGAAGTTCAGGTAAATGAAACATCATTTAATACCTTGTGTGTTAGCACCTATAGACCTAATTTCTTATGGTTACTTCCGATAACCTGATTTCTTATGTGTTACCTTGTGTGTTTTCGGTTTTTGTGTTCAGTTGTGACCGAGAACAGGAAGGAGAAGACTGCTTCCATTGGAATGGATGGAGTTAAACGATGTAAAGTATCCTCACATTAAGCACTCGACACTTAGTTCATCTACAGACATATTTGCATATTTGCGCATTGGCATAGCATTTAGAGTTAGTTCATTTACCATGGGGAATAGGCATGCAATGTAGATTTACTTAGTGTTGGTGTATATTTTTTCTTTGAACTTCTGGTGCTTGATCTTTTCTGTGGTTGTCCTGAGCTTATAGACTGTTTTGCATGTCCATGGTTTTGATAGTTGGATATCACCTAAATAAGTTGTGATTAGTGCTAGTTTGTATTCTTCCACTACTCCTTTAGGTGCACACTCCAGTTCTGCTTTAAATAGGGACATTTGCATTTCAATTATTCCATTGAATAGTTAGATTGTAATTTCCAATATAGAACTTGAAGACGAGCGCTCGTCGCTATTTATCATTATATGATATATAATCATTATGAGAATGCATAACGTGAGTGGATCTGGTTGCGAGTAACTTTCTGTTGAAAGATCGTTGTCTTAGAAAGGTTTTAATTCATCTTTTGTGCATTGGTGTTTCTGCTGTTGCTTGAGAGAATTCTGGTGATCTTTTTGTTGGTGTATATTTTTGCTTTGAACTTCTGGTGCTTGATCTTTTCTGTGGTTGTTCTGAGCTTATAGACTGTTTGTCCATGGTTTTGATAGTTGGATATCACCTAAATAGGTTGTGATTTATGTTTAAAGTGCCATATATCTACTGAAGTCTGAAATCTAACCATTTCCGTTTCACTGCATCTTTAGGTCTTGGTGCCGTTGTTCCAGTGATATGAATGTCATTGTCGCTTCAGTTTATAATTTGATGCAGTTTTAGTTACCAACCATAATTTGTGTAAAACAATTTCTGTATGTTATAATTTCCGTTGTTCCAGTGATATGAATGTCATTGTCACTTCATTAGGAAGCATTTTCCTGTTTTAGGGAGAGGAGCTAAGGTTGTTCCAATTACCCGGCCTTGATCAGGTATACGTTTTTCACTTGCTGTTAAGTACATTGTTCAGTCTTCAAAAAATTATTGCAAGGATGAATAACTGAAGAATTTGTTGTATGGACTCACTATATATTTGGCCTTGACAGATAGTCAATGGAAGAGTGGAAGTTCAAAAATAGGTATAAGTTCTGTAGCAATGCTTTCTTACTAAAGCTTAAGCTCACTATGTCTTGCCACTCATAGTGTTCACCAGACTTACAAGTTTTGAATAGAAAATTACTACATCAGCGTACATTATGTGTTAATTGCGGGAAGAAGTAGAGAATTCTTCGTTCTAAGTTAATGGAATAGAGACTGTTTATCAGCTTGAAGTAAGGTTTTACATTTATGTCTACTGATGTTATATTTTGTTCACATTTAGAGGAATGCATTAGAGGTTAGATCTATCTTCATGACATAGTGGTTGTTCGGCTCATTCTTTGTTTTTATTCTTAGTTCGTTCTTTCTGCCTTTTGATATGCGAATCTGTATCACTTTAGGAAAGCTCACGTATATTTTGCTTGATTTCTAGCTCAAAGCTGCAGATCTTAAGAGTGGATTTGATGGGGTGCCTGTGTTTCAGGTATGCCATTATTCATTTTTGTGGGTAGATGACTAATGTCTGAGGTTGGCAACATGTGCACTGTAGATTGTAGTGTACCATTGTTCTAGCAAAACTTAATAGGCTGTTATGTTCATTTGCAGTTAGATATTCTGGTTGGGAAAAAGAAGAAAAAACGTTACTCCCCAATATACTTCCAAAAGGTTACACCAGTAGTTTCCCCCTTAGTTATTGATGTTTTATCAAAACATAATTCACTTTTCTGTGTACTAAATGTTTGGTTGGTTCTTTGTCATTCAGGAAGATATAGAAAGAGAGCTCTCTATAATCTTTAGGGCGTCCAGAGGATCGAGTGTTTCTCAGCACATTATGATATCATCTTATTTTTTGCTTTTCAAATTCTTCGTCGATTTCTTCGGACGGGCGGCCCGTCCACCGTGGCAGCGGTCATCTAGTTGGTATTTTCAAGTTTTCTAGCTTGTGAAGTTTTGTAAAAAAATTGTGGTCAAGTATAATCATAGTGTTGTAACTTGGAATAATTTTGTTCTAATTATAAATTGAATCCAGTTTTAAATATAGTGTGTTCTGGTTTTGAAATGATTTAGTTTCAATTTTTGTATTTTTTAATTCTGGTTTTGGTTGGTTTTAATTTTGATTCAGCTAAACAGCTGAATCAATTTCTATTTTTTTTTTAATTTAAAAATACTTGCACAACGACACTTATACATGTCTCAGGCTGCGACACTTATAACTGTCTCAGTCAACAACGACATTTGCATGTGTCGTTCCAAACTGCTACGGAGATATTGCGACACTTGGTGCGACACAAGTAAATGTCGTTGTTGGGCTCTAAACAACACTTACCTCGTGTCTCTGAGCGGGCATTTTCCACTAGTGTCCCACCTTTCTCTCTTTCTTCTCTACAATTATAAACACTCAAATGATTTTCTACTAACTATATAGCTTAACTTTAATCAAACTAACTTAACTATAAACAAAATTAACTAACTAATCAACTAATTAGAAACTAATTGAGAAAGGGTAAAACTGTCTTGTTTTATAAGGGGTTTTCCGATTTTACTATACAACAACCGCCGGAATTATTTTTTCATGGGGCCAAATACTCATGAATGGGCCAAACAAGAATCAAGACCAGCAGGAATCTTCATGTAGAGGCAGCTTGTGCCACGAGGTCGAGGTGTTATACTGACTCATCAACTCATCCATCCGGTAGCACTTTTGTATTATAATAGGAAGTACATTCCCAGATGTCTGGCTCTTTGTTGGCTAAGTTTCTATTTTTAATGTACGTACAAGTTTCTGACTTGTTAACATATTCGTTTTTGGTTGATAATAGTGGAACTTTTGAAGTGGATCACCTTTCTCTTCTGGTGCTTATGGGGTCATTTAGGGGAAAATCGAGGCTTGCATTTGAGCACGAGGTCGAGGTGTTGTATATTGACTCATCAGCTCCTCCATTAGGTACCCATATGTGTGGCTTTGTTGCTCGAGTATCAATTTTGTGTGTGTGTGTTTGACTCCAAATTGTTCTTTTCAGTTTGATAGGGGGAACTTTAGAAGTGGAAACCCTGGACGCTTTTACCAACATTGCTAATGACGGGGGCCAAATTCTAGGGGGGACAACTGTTACACAAAAGACAAAAAAAAAAGGCATGTATTTATAGGGGGGGGGGACGGGATTGGTCCCCCCGTTAGCAATGTTAGCTTTTACAATATTATTCGTTTCTTCTTTTAAGTTTTAACTCTTGATAATCAACGAATGTACGTGTCATTTACAACGAAGTCATGCGAATGTCAACGGAGCCATCTTATCGTTTTGGGATGCTTCAGGGGAATTCAACGGAGCCATTTTTTTTTTTTTTTTTTTTTTTTTTTTTTTAAGGTCCACAGCTTTAGCTCAGTGGTACCTACCCTCCCACAGTGGGAGGCGAGTCCGGTTCGATCCCCATCGCTAGCTCAGAGAGCTCAGGCAGTTAAAGTAGAGTTTAGGCAGTAGTAGTAGAGTTTAGGGTGGGCCTTGGCAGGTCGTTGTAAACCAGGCCCAAGTATCTTTCAAAAAAAAAAATTGAGAATTTTTTTATTGCTCTAGCAAAATGCTGTTTAAACCGGTGCATGTACACATGAAAGAAAAAAGTTCCATATGAAGAGAGACATTTAAATAGCAGCAAAAAATAATCAGTAAGAAAATTTAATTCTCTGGAGTTAAAGCCGATAATTTTGAGGCATAAATTTTACCGAACGCAACTGTATAAGGCTAAATAATCAAGAGAGTAAATTTATTTCCATGAGATTTTCTAATATAAACCTATTTTAATTCGAGTTATTTACTTGATCTATTTAGTTTAGTTTATACGCAAAATATCCTAATTAAATTTGGCCCCATAAAAATTTAAACCCATCTAGGGATATTTGCTATGGGATGTCAAAATGTTGAGGAATATACTATTTTACCCTATATTACAAATCAAACATAATTTCATTTTATATTCATAACCACCACTTCCATATCCATAACCTTCTCCTCCTTCATTGTTGCTCCACCACCACCATTACCGCCGCCTCCATCACCACCACCACCACCGCCACCGCCACCACCACCACCACCACCATCTTCCTCCATAACCAGAATCGGCGTTTATTGGACACCACATCAAACGATTGTTCATCTAACTAGAAAAAGACCAAAAAAAAGAAAAAAAAACGAACCCCACACCACCACCACCGTCTCCACTCCTACCACCATAAATCACATTAAGTAAATATTTTGCCCAGAATCGGCTCTTATTGGCATATATATCAAACGATTGTTGTTCATTTTTGAAAACAAAAAACCAGAATCGACTTTTAAAGAAATCTATATCCAACGATTACGTGTTTATGTTTTTCAAATTGAAAAATGAATAAAAGTCGGTGGATATCCTAGTATATAAGCCGATTGTGAAGTACAACTAGAATCGGTATATATTTCGCGACAAAACGGACGAAACGATAACAATAATCGGTGGTTATCGGTCAATATATATACCGATTATGATATAAAATCCGAATCGGTTTATATTTAGCGACACAACGGACGATTTCAGTCGAAAAAATTCTAAAATGAAACAACCCAGAATCGGTACTTAAATTGCACCACATTAACCGATTCCTATAATCGGTCCATTTTACAAATACTTGGTAACGATTATTATATTTGTGAAAATGAAAAAAAAAAATAATCGGTTCGAATACATCAACACAAATGCCGATTCATGGATGAATCAACAAATTCCTTTGTCTTCAATAAATATACCAATCTGAAACACACAAAGGAAAGTGAAACTATACAACAATCACCAAACTAGTCGTCTCAAAAAAGGAACGACTAGTACAAAAAGACACCCATAACACCACCTAACTATATAGCCAACAAAAGACTTGTGGCTGCTAGCAACTCCAGAACCAACAAAATGTACTTTTCTGTTACAAGGTTTAACCATTCCTAAGGCAGCTAACCTACCAAAACAGGCTGCAGAACTAATTCAACAGTCACAGAGCCTTATATACACCCCTTCCAAAAGAAACATCCATGTTTAGTCGAAACATACATCCATTTACATAAGTATCCTCAAACTCGCTTCTTAACAAAAGAACATTAAACTACTCACATTAGCGTGAAGTTTGGGAAGCTCGGACACTGGAACACCTGAGGCAGATGTTACCCCACCATGGCTTGATGAAGATTCAGACATCTCATCGAACTTGAGAAACTGTAACATATGAGCTGCAGCAAGATGTGCATAGCACACAGGGGCAACTGGAACAAAAATGAAAATACCAACAGAATTAACCATCAACTATATGATTACGAACTCAAACATACAACACTTCTTTATTCTGGATATGAACTCTGCAGACTGAAGGGATTAAAAATAGGCTTACCAACAGATATCGCAGTTGTGCATCGTTGGTATCTGCAGCTGATTTTGAGCTTGTCTTTCAGGCCTTTATACAAACAGTTTGTACGTGCTGCTGGTGGTAGAAATATGAGCTGGTTGTTGTTTTCTTAACCCATTGCTTGTCCTTCCCTGCATTGATTTCAGTTTCGACAAGAACCCAAACTCATAATTCATTCACACATCACAAAATTGAACCATATACAACAACAATACAAACCCGTCAATTTCTAGCTAATTTATCATTGCCCAACATTGTTTAATCACTTCATATATCGTTTGTTTAATCAAGATTTGACCATTGTTTGGAACGTTCCTGTTAATCAAGATTAAACCAATTTCTTCCTGGATCGTCTTGATTTCAATCGAACTCAAAATTTTGAGGTTCTTAAATTTTGAAACATGGAACTGAGATGGGAGCAAAGTAGTTTAAATAGGTAAAATCGGCCGATTAAATCCCTATTAATCGCGAATCGCTACTTGGCCGATATGATTCACAAAATCACCGATTCCGATTTTGGGCGATTAACTAGGTCGATTATACCTATTTTAGCCGATTTTCAATAAAAAAGAGTCGCCGATTTCCTAGGGACATTTTTAGTATTTTATCTAAGTAGGTTATAAAATTCGATTCACTAAATTTTTTAGGTTTTTTTCGTTTTTCCTTTCTTCTAGAGTTTGATTTGGAGTGATTACATGTTTAAGTTATGTTTTTTTTTATTTTGTTTAAGCTTGCAACTTGTATCTTGAACTAATTTCTTTATGTTTAGTTGAACTTATTATCGTGTCTATGTTAAACTTATTTGGTTTTCATAGTATTGTTTCTATTAAGTGTTATATGATCAAGTATAGGAGCTATCGGTTATATATATTTTAAATTGTAGTCCGATTTTTCAAACCGATTTTTTTCCAATTTCCTCCCCCGAGGTTTTTGCGAATCGCTCCAAGGGGTTCGACCGAGTCACCAATTTTACCGATTTAAACTACTTTGGATGGGAGTTCGATGTTGTATGTAGCACAAGCGGAAAGATTAAGCTCCATAACAGAGATGTATCGATTGGAAGTTCTCCTGTTTGAGGTTCTCAAATATTCCATCTTCTCATCATTTACTTGTGGTAGTGGTGGCGGCGGCAGCTGTTCCGGCGGTGGTGGTGGCGGTAGCAGTGGGAGGGGAAGAAAAAATAAAGAAGAAGAAGAAGCAATATGAGTTTTTGAATTTAGTTTAGGGTTAGGTTAAAAATTATAAAAGTAGAAAAGGGTAAAACAATCTTGTTTTATAAGGGGTTTTCCGATTTTACTATACAACATCCGCCAGAATTATTTTTCCATGGGGCCAAATACTCATTCATGGGGCCAAATTTAGGTAGGCAAAATATACAGCACGCGACATCTTGCGGTACAGTGGCTCGTGTCTTAGGTAGCAAGCGCGAGTTGCAAAGTTTGAATCCCAATATTCCCCATTTTTTTTCAAGCCATTTGAAGGAGCTTTTGGGCCTGAGTATTTCCTAGCTAAGAAGGCCTAAACACTTGAAACAAACTATTTTGGGCCCTACAAATTTGGGGACCTAGGGCGACTGCCTAATCTCTTTTGGAAAATTTAAATTATTGATTTCAATGAGCGAGTTAACTTCATTCTTGACTATCCAGCGTACTATTTTCATCAACCATCCATAATTTAGAATCTATAACTTCTTCTTGAAACAAGTGCCAGCTTTGACTCCATGTCAAATAATCTCTTTTGGAAAATTTAAATTATTGATTTCCATGAGCGAGTTAACTTCATTTTTGACCGGATAAGTATCCAACGTACTATTTTCATCAACCATCCATAATTTAAAATCTATAGCTTCTTCTTGAAACAAGTGCCAGTTATCGGTTTTGTGAGTGTGGATACGTTATGCCGGTTTTGTGAGGAGGGAAGATGAAACAAGTGCTCACTTGTTTCACGAGTGTTGGAGAACTAAGAGGATTTGGAATTACTTTATCAATGGATGTAATCTCTATTGGAACTGCAATACTAATATTTTTACAACTATAGAAACTTGGAGACATGATTGGGGTGATGAGCGTCTTAACCACATTTGAAACAATTTGTCGGTTGCAAGTTGGTAGGGCATTTGGAACGAAAGAAATATAAGGATATTCAACAACAAAAAGAGAAATTTAACAAGTATGATTAGAAATGTAAAGCTTAAGCCTTCTTTTGGACGGAGCCAACGGAGGAACAAGGAGCCCAAAAAGGGGTGAGCGTGACTAATATCTACTCAGCCTAGGGGTGAGCAAAAAACCCAAAAACCGCCGGCCCAATCCGGCCCAATGTTTTTTTGCGGGTTGGGTGTTCAATCTGCCAAAAGATGGGCCGGACGTGGATGATGTTTCTAGAAACCACTCAATATAGGGTCGGTTGCGGTTGGAGAGGTCAAAAGTCCATGGACATCCGCACCCACTAGGGTTAAGGTTATTTAGGGAAATTTAATAAAAACTCAGGGATTATTAGATATACTATGCCAGTGATTAATTTATTTTTATTTGTCCTCATTCTCTGGATTGCAAACGCGTTGGAAGTGCTCAAGGATGAAGAAGAAGTAATCACTTTGAATTGACTTTTTTTTTTGGTGTGGTATATACGGCACATAGTACTAACAATAGGCTTTAGACTTCTAAAACTTTTGCACATTTAGATTGGGTAGTTGTAAAACATGTTTTTTGTAGCTGTTGTTTATGTTTCATTGTCACTTTTTTGTATATGAAGTTGTGATGTTGTACAAGAATTTGAGATACCTTATTATATATGATTGTAGGTTGTTTCGGCAGTTTACATGTTTTGCACAATGCTATCTTCTTATAATAAATTTTAACTTTGTAAGAATCAGTGGATCATCCGCACCCAATCCGCGCATCCGCGCATCCGTTGGATGCAAATCCACAGGATGATGGATTGGGTGCGGATATGGAATCCAAAATCCGCCAAATATTGGGTGCGGGCCGGATGCGGCAAAAATCGACCCAATCCGGTCCATGCTCACCCCTAACTCAGCCTAAAAATTAGGTTTGATTTTTCTTTTTCAAATCAATTGGGCTTACACAATAAAGTTTCGTGGGCTTTTGGAGGCGGCTTGAGACAGGGTAAGGTACTAAGATTAATGGCCGACATGACGATAACATTGAGATACGAATTCTATATATCTCTTATTGATTTGGTTTTGGTTTACTTGGGTTGTGAGATTTCTTGATTTTCATATACTTTGGTTCATTTACGTTTTCCCTTTCTTTGAGTGACCGAATCCCATTTCAATATCCTTGTTTTTATTGGGTTGAGATACTCCATTGAGTACCTCAATTTCAATAAAATTTCCTTTCTATTGTCGGTAAAAAATTTGATGCTCTCACACTCAGATAACTAGTATCATTACCCAATAACTTTACCACTGTACTATAACACATCGGCATTTTAATGAAATTACCGATTAAGATAAATAAATAAAAATCCTTATCATAAAAAATTGATCAAATGTATCTCATCTAGTCAACTTTAGTCTTCAAGTTCTTGGTGGGAGGGGAAATTCTAGGTGGGAGGGGCAACTGCCCCTTCTCCACATGTCAGCAGTCAGCTGATCCCCCTTTGCATCCACACATGTTTAGTCCCCTCCCTCAATGTTCAAAGCCCTCGTTTTAGGCTTCGCGGCTTTGTACATGTGTCACATTTTTCATTACACGTGTCTCTAGTTCAAACACCCCAAACCATGCACAAATGTGTATATCTCATTTTCCCCTTCTCCGATTGAGTTTTGGGAAGACATCATCGATCACCAATGGCTGGTATTCGAACCCTACTCAGTAGAAAAACACTTGCAGGGTTGAAATCTCAGAATCTGAGATCAGGGTTTTGCAGGGAGTTTCAAACATTCTCACTTCCGGATCTTCCTTATGAGTACAGTGCACTTGAACCGGTCATTAGTGGGGAAATCATGCAACTTCATCACCAAAAACATCATCAGGCTTATGTAACTAATTACAATAAATCTCTTGAGCAATTGCATAAAGCCATGGAGAAAGGAGATTCTCAAACTGTTGTGAAACTGCAAAGCTCGATCAAATTCAATGGTGGTGGTCACATCAACCATTCAATTTTCTGGAAAAATCTCATTCCTGTCAATGTAAGTCGGAAATTGTCCATGCTCTTCTATAGTGATAATCTGGTTTTACTGCTTTGTGAATATGTCTTTGAAATCCATGGCAGGAAGGGGGTGGTGAGCCTCCAACTGGGGCACTTTGCGAGGCTGTTGACGCTAATTTTGGTTCTTTGGAAAAATTAGTGCAAAAAATGAATTCTGAAGGTGCTGCATTACAAGGCTCTGGCTGGGTGGTGAGTAATTTTAGTTTTACAACTTTTGATTTGAACCAAAAATTGTTGTTTGTACCATTTGCACAAGCTTTTTGCGCTTCAACCAGTGCTTGCTTATTGATGGTTTGCAGTTATGGGTCTAATTTGGCCTCTTACTCATCTGTTTAATACTTTGTCCCCTTGTTTGCCTAGTGCTGATGCTAAGATTGAGTGCGCGGCTTGTTTCCGTTCACCTATTACTATTGTTTGAAGCATTTGTTTGTTCTCTTCTAAGTTCTATGTTTTTTATTTTTTTTGAATTTTGCAGTGGCTAGGTTTAGATAAAGAGATGAAGAGGCTCGTGGTTCAGACCACAGCAAATCAGGTAAGTTTGGTTAATTAGGACATACTTTATTGATGGTTTGTAAGATTAGATGTTTTTTTATGCGTATGATACATTTTGGTAGTTCATTCATGTTGAATCATGCATGGTTTTGGATTTTTGGTGCAACATCTGCTAGAATAGATACAAATTTTGGCACTAATGCGTTGTTTGGTGATAAGATTTCTAAGCTAATAAGCTAATAAGATTTCTGGTTGTCTTCAATGTGATATTTTTAGTAGTCATTCACGCATCCAGTGTGTCTGTCTGGTGGGATGCATTCACTAACGAAAATCATTCCTAGCTTCATAAAGGGTCATGAGCTCCATGCTTGATCGGAAATTATGACTAGAAACCGAAAACGTCCCCTTAAATGGAGGCATAATATGATTTTGTACTTTAATCGCTAGTACTCACATGATACATGTGGAAATCCCTTTTAATCTTGAGACGTATATTGATCAATTCAAGTTCTTACGATAGTCGGTCAGTGCCGCTAACTACACACAAGTTTACCCCCTATAGAGTTTCTGTAGCACCCTGCTTGTTTAGCCTTGTTTTTAGAAATGTATTCATTGGAACCATAATGATGTATCATATTTGCGCCACCCATCACAGGATCCGCTGGTTACTAAAGGACCAACATTGGTGCCTTTGCTAGGAGTTGATGTATGGGAGCACGCGTACTATTTACAGGTGACATCAAGTTTATCCTTCCTTTTCTGACGATTCTTATGGTTTTTATCTCAACATTTCTTGTTGTTTGAAAGTGTAAAATTCGATTGATTTCTTATTGGCGAACTTATACTAGTTCTTCTGTTCACCGTTGTTGGGTTGTATGAGCGTTTCTTTTTTGCTGCAGTATAAAAATGTGAAACCAGACTATCTGAAGAACATATGGAAGGTCATCAACTGGAAATATGCTAGTGAAATGTACGAGAAAGAATGTTCTTAAGAAACACAACAAACTACTACACGACTCTGACGAGGTCTCGAAGACGAAATCAGAGCAGTACAAACAGTAGAGGAATAATATATCCTAGGATATCCTAGAATCAAACTTACTTTAGTAGCTAAAAATAAACAGTACACACCTGAAACTGGTTGGTATGTTCATCGTATAACTTGTAACCAATGTAATAAGTTATATATTACAGTATCAGTACACTCATACTATGTGTAATCCTACTCCGGTTACGACACAACCGTCGGATTTCGTGTGAATTCCCGGATTCATAAGAATCTAAATGAAAGGCAAAAATAGAGGGAAGCAGAAATGTAAACCACATAAGGATACACCAAATGCCACATTTCTATGGAGGGTCTCGGTTCTGCCGCCGACCATTGTCCGATGACCGCTATGCCAGTATTTTTAAACTCCTCCGTGTCAAGTGCTTTTTCACCGGAGCAGTGCTATAAAAAATGGTCACAAGGTCCATAGCTCCGTGATTCAGTGTCCAAATCGCCAAATAAAGCCCATAAAAACTGTTTGGGCTAAGAAGTTTGTAAATTGTTCAAGCCCATAAACTTGGCCCATAGATCCGTCGAACAAAACCCTAGTATAAATATTCGTTAACTCCTCTGACTAGAAACAACAAGAAAGGAGCCTTTTGAGAGATCTCTGAACTTTCAGTGTCTGGAGGAGGCCAAAGCGTCTCCCGATCAATCCTACTCCAAAATATGGTAAGTAGAGATCTCTGTAACCAAATTGAATCTTGATCTCTTATGTTGTTTTTGATTCGGTTACTTGTTTGTTTTGTAGACGTTTAAGCGAAGGAATGGCGGTCGTAACAAGCACGGCCGTGGTCATGTTAACTTCATCCGTTGTTCAAACTGTGGAAAGTGTTGCCCTAAGGTAATCAATTGGTTGATTTCATCTTGATTTGATTTCATTTTGATGTAAGATCTGTAGATTCTGATTCAGGTTTTGGTGGTAAAATAGGATAAGGCAATCAAGAGATTCTTGGTGAGGAACATTGTTGAACAAGCTGCTGTTAGAGATGTTCAAGAAGCTTGTGTCTATGATGGTAAATAATGACTGAGTCGACTCGGAATGAATCGGTCCGTTGTTTTTTTTTTTTGAATGATTTGTGTGTGTTTTATAGTGTGATATTCTGATGTGTGGTTTTCTTTTTTGTGTAGGATACACTTTGCCTAAATTGTACGCCAAGATGCTTTACTGTGTCTCCTGTGCAATTCATTCTCATGTTGTGAGAGTTCGATCTAGAGAGAAGAGGAGGAACCGTGACCCACCTGTACGTCCCAGACGAGGACGGGTATGTGCTCTCCCCTGCTCATTTTGGTTTAATGTAGATAATTATGAGTAATTTTTATGTTTGGTTTACTTCATTTTTTACCTGTTTAGCTGTATGTATCTGTGACGAAAACAGTGCCATCTCATAATAATTTGCATAATAGGTATTTGAAAAATTGAGTATAGTAGAGCCATCTTTGTGGACTATGATCAAATTGTTGTTTCCATTTTGGTTTCCAAACATCAAGCAACCTGACATTGGTTATTTTTTTGTAATGGAAATATAATACCAACCTCTATCGGTTAAGTAGTTTTTTCTTAACTGACATAAAGGTGCATTTCAGTCATCCTTGTATCGGTTCCTTCATGGTGTTTTTTGAATGACATCCAACTTAAAAACTGTTGCTATTACTCATACTTAAAAGTGTTTGAACTAGGTAGGAACCAGATAAGTGAAGTAACGCTGGTCGCTAGCTAGGAATTAGTGACCCAAGTGTAATTTGTATTCCTTCATAGTATGCTGTGGCCAAGTGATCATCCAAGCTAGTGTTTGCTTTTCCTTCACACTGATCTTTTGAATGACATTCAACTTAAACATCTGTCACTTGTCACGAAATCGTTTGTGCCCTGTTTCTTGTTTAAATGTAGCTACTTATGAGTAATATGATGTTTGAGTTACTTCATTTTTACCCGTTTTAGCTGTATGGTTTGTCATCCCGCAATGAAGATTTTTTAGTTTTTGCATGATAGTGGTTTGACCAATTAGTGGCCATTGTTGTGGACAGTGGCTATGTTTTTTACGTACGTTGTCCATTGGATATCTAATACCAAGTTTGTAACTGGTTTAGCCATAGAAGTACAATTCATGCATCCTTGTAACAAATTCCCCATAGGGTTCTTTTAATGACATTCAACTTAAACTGCTGGGATTTATCAAACATTAAGTGTTTTAACTTGATAGTAACCTGTAAAATGAGCTGGCTACTAGTTTAAATTTAGTGATCTGTGCTACTTACTGTTTGTTGTAGTTGAGTTTATCCATGCCAGTGTTCGTTTTTCCATCACACTGTTCTTTCGAATGGCATACGACTTAAATTACTGTTAATTATTATGAAATTGTTAAAAGTAGATAACATTATGTTAAATGGAATAACACTGGTGTAGTATTCTTCATTTGTGTATTTAGAAGTTGATTTGATGCCAATGTTACTGAAATTTGGATTCCTTGATGTGAAACAATGTCATTCTTATTCTTCATTCCATGGTGTTCGTCTAATGAACATTAAACTTAAACTGGAGCTATTTATCATAGATTAAGAGTTTGAACTAGTCTGTAAAATGAATTAACGCTGGCCACTAGTTTAAATCCAGTGATCAGTGTTACTTCATAGTATGATGTAGGTAAGTTTTGTATTCTTCTTTTAGAAGTTATTTTGATGCTAATTTTACGAAAATGGGATGCCTTGTTGGGAGAAAAATGCTTTTCTTATTGATGCTGATTTGTTCTCTTCGCAGGATGATGCTCAAAAACCAGCCCAAGGTGGTCCTCGTGCAGCTGGTGCTGGACCTGGAGCAGGTGTACCTGGAGCTGCCCCTCCCGCTCGCACTTGAGCAACAAGTCTAAAACTTGCACTCTCTCGTAATGCTGTCAATGTGTTTCTGTTTTAGAATTAAGGTGGAAAATTTTATACTGTTTTTTTTTTGGGTAGGCAATTCTTTGCCTGAGTACTCCAATTTGCTTTGTTATGCATTAGTGGTAAAAGCTTACTGAATACTATTCAAATACGCTTCTAGGCTGTTAAGTGTTTGTTGGAACTCAAGGTTTTTATCTAATGTCAGTGTAGTAATTTTAAGTAGAGCAAGCTATATCTCATGTCTTTCTTTGGGTGCAATGGTAGATTGTGTATCTGTGAAGCTCCATTGTTTCTATGGAAAATAAGTCATAATTGTTGAGTGACTTGTCAGAATTGCACACTCCTTGGGATTACGTACTTTGTTTAGCCTTCTTAATTCGATTTCTAATAACCAATCAATTCATAAGCTTGTTTGGCTAGACTCTTGATGTATCCTCCAAGGAGTCAAGTTGACTTAGATCGGACTCGAAAACAAAATATTGAGTCAGATCTTCAATTAAAGGTTGATTTAGGAACCGGCTCATTTACTAGGGAGACCGGGTAATAAGACAAAATAGGGCTATGTTAAAGCTTTTTCTAAAACCCTTTATCCAACATATTTTCTTAATTGCCAAATTATCCCTACTTAATTATAATTAATCAATCAAATTAGTTTAACTAAACTAAGAATAGTTATTAAACTATTCCAGCACCGCCGCCACCACCACCACTGCCGGCGCGCCGCCACCACCAGTACCACCAACGTCAGTGTTGCCGTGACCACCACCAAATTTTGTTCTAGACGAAAATCCCTCTGAACACTCATCTTTAACCATTCAATCGATCAATCAAAGCATAAAAACTTAATCATAGACAAAATTAAACAACGGGTATGTTAATTAGTTGTACCTGAGTCGCATATCCGGATCTATTTCATCAAAAATCTCGTTTTCCCCATTGTTTTCATCATGTTCTTCAGTTTCTTCAATTTCAATTTCAGATTGAATGTTATGATAGAGAAGGAGAGGAGGCGTTGATAAAGAAGATGAAACTGTTTTTGAATTTCTTTGTTTAGTTTATTAGGCTTTCTTAATTTAAAAGGGTAATTTAGACTTTTCATAGTTTTTCGACACCCCTTATAATACACTCTAGGATAGGGATAAAAAATCCGGTCTCCCTAGTAAATGAGCCGGTCCCTAGATCAGCCTTTCGTCAATTAGATTCAGACAATGAAAAACAAACACCCCCCGGTCAGAACGCATAAAGTAGGGCGCCCCATAGACCGGGGCAGTAGTACCTTCAACGGACCGGACAATTAAAATGATAACTGAATCGGGAATGAACCGTTGACGCTCTCCTATCCACAGCAGGCACCATAAGAAAAGGTCACGGATCTTCACCCAAGATTTTTATTTATGCGTGCCTTCCACAAACGTTTTGTGACACCTATATGCAGTTGGCAGAAAATATATTCAAATGCAAAAACATGGCCTATAAATAGATGGTTGTTACTCTGTACCTGATCATCAATATCAAAAGAGATATTGATGATCATAAGAAAAAGAGATATATATTTCATTAGTTCATATGTGAATTGATAGTCATGGCTCCTAAGTTTAGCATTCTCCTCATAAAATCCTTCTTGTTGTTTGCCATGATTGTGGTCGTCTCATTTACTGTTGGTATGTGTTGGGGAAATTGGCACCCCTAGCGCAGCGGAATACAGAATCGCAAGGGCTGTTGGTGATTTGAACCATAACACGGAGAAATAATAATATGGACAGAAGATAAACAAGCACACAACCACAACACAAGATATACGTGGTTCACCTTTGCAGGCT
>JAJJMA010025503.1:0-10341 GCA_023529015.1 Papaver nudicaule
AAAAAACGTTTGGTGTCTTGTGTGCTTTTACTTTCCGCATTATAACTCTGATTTATAATTAAAGCACCAAGTAGTACGTTATTGCCTAACTGTCGAGATTACTCCAGTTAGAGGTTTGGATATTGATTTTTGAGATCGTCCAGACTTTTACCATAAGACTCACGAGCCAAAACGAAAAGTTGGTAGTATTTAGGTACCCCTTCTTTTTCAAAGACTCCTAATTTAGTGAGCACCTAACCAAAAATTAGGAAAGATGCTACCACATCCAGAAGAGTCCAAAATGTAATGACTTGATGTGGGTATCAACACTTCGTGAACCTTACTCAGCATTCTCTCTGCCTCTGGCTCCTAAGGCAAGAGTCGAGACCAGGACCCATGGGAACTACTGACTAACGGCTCAGAAGTTTATGTAATTATCATAACGTTGATATATAAACTTAAAAGTGACATACAAAGGGCATAATTGCACATTAATTTCA
This sequence comes from Papaver nudicaule, assembly GCA_023529015.1. NCBI lineage: Eukaryota > Viridiplantae > Streptophyta > Magnoliopsida > Ranunculales > Papaveraceae > Papaver > Papaver nudicaule. Next base: position 480 of record JAJJMA010025503.1, read on the forward strand.
ATAGAATTGTCACTACATATTTTAGAGGAACATGAATTCTCTTGGAACTTAATATTGAATGATTTATTTTTGGAGAATTTCATATTGCCTAAAATAAAGGGTATCTTAAGTCCTTATTGGACCCGTTCCGAAACCGACTAGGCTCAGAAAAGCCCATAAGGGGAACGTGTATATATATATACCAAGTACTTGATCCGTGTTCCCGAACACAACCCTAGTTTCGGAACTCATCTCCCTTAGGATCACCCAACAACTTGGAAGGTTTGAATCGACAAGTGAGCTCCTTGAACTCAAGTAAGTAATTTCTCCATATTACTTCATTATGTCTAGATCTACGAAGAATTCCTCAAAATCAAGGAAAGGGAAATCTTCATATGTATATGATTCTAGGGTTGGATTATACTTCTATGATGATATGTGTTGCAACAAATTTCATGAAATTTCCTCAAGAAAAATCATTATGGAAATGAAGTATGAAAAGACATCTAATGATGAATTCTCGAACTTCATGGATTCATATGATTGGGGGAACATCTTTGATGGTCTAGGTTTGGGTGGTGATAAATTGGTCAAATTGTTTTATGCAATATTCATGACATTAACCATCAAACTTGGGAGTTTAAGACTCTAATTGGCGAAACCATTATATGTGTAAATCGCTATGTTCTTAGGTTTATCCTTGAGTTGCCCGTGGGAACCGTTCGCGTACCCGCATATGAATAAGACCGCCCCACATTAGATGATATGTCTAACATGCTTGTTCAAAGGTTGTTACTTGGGATAATAATTGTTTCCCTACGAAAGATTTATCTCTAGTATTGAAAGCCTTTGGCAAAATCGGGATAACCAATTTGTGTCCTTCATCATGCACTCATGCCTTTTGGAATCAAGAGTTTACCGAATTTATGTACTTTCTCTTGGAAAGGAATGGTGTCATTGATATTTGTGGATTTATACTACTTCAAATGCTAGATATGACATCGTTAAACAAGAATCTTGGCTTTCCTTGTTTAATTTCTAGAATTTGTGAGTATTATAACGAAGGACCTATTGATGATAATTTGGTCAAGCCAAAAGTTCTTAAGAATAATTCTATTTGAAAGATTGAGACCAACATCAAGAAATATGCTCGTGAATCATCTTCGTCACCGGCTTACAATTCTCAAGAGACTAGCAACGAGAAACTACTTCTTCAAATTCTCGAAGGCCAACGAAATTTGAAGTATAATGTGTATTGCATTCAAAAGCAAGTAGAATTGATCGACACTCATTTGGGGATGGAACAAGCAATGGCCGATGTAAGAGCCACATACAATGTAAGTGACTCGGAAGGAGAAGATGTAGCATAATTTTATTCCTTTTTAAAAATTGATCCCTATGGGTTGGGTAGACAATTAGTATCACTACTTTTGAATACTACTTATTTGAAGATGTCTTATTTTCATCAATTAATCGAGGTTATTAAATTAAAATCTTAATTGATGATTGCAATGCTTGATCTTAATTGATTATCTTTATGAATGTATTGCAAAACCGTGAACTTGCTTTTTTAGCCATACCACCCGTTCGGGTAAAGCAGTTCATGATAGATTATCAAAATCCATGCTTCTGACTCTTATGGTTAAGAGGAGACGATTTTTGATAATAAGGTACCTCCTAGACTACAATGTTGAACTCCGCTGGATTAAATGTTGTACATTTAATTCTTAGTCTTACAACCACTAGGAAGGGGTAACCTACTGTTTTCTCTAAAGGCGATGGTTGACCGAAACTCTCTGAGAAAGTAGGAAGATTAAACCTTGAATTCCTATTTGACCGTAACTGGCTAGGAAAGAAAAACATATCTACAATTTCACTTGTGAAAATTGTACCCAAGAATTTATTCTAAAACCTTGCTTGGGAAGGTAGTCGCGTTGTTCCATATGGAATGACACATTATGGGGGAGAGTTCTTTTGAACTTGTGCTTCATGGTAGTATCTTTTTGGGGAGAGCGGTGTGGATACCCCAAGTCCAATATGGCCTAATGGGTTTGACACATACCAAGTCAAGCTTGTCTAATTGGTATTGAGTCTAAGATATCTTGGGTGTTTAAGAGATAAAGGATGGCAATTATGTTAATAAGTGGCTAAGAGGACACATGACAACCTGGGAATAAAAGAGAGTCTCTATAAATAGGGCTCTAAAATGATCATTAGAGGGGGCTTTTTGGAAAAAGAGGAATCATACCACACTCTTAAGAGAGTGAGAGAGAGAGAGAGAGAGAGAGAGAGAGAGAGAAAGCAAAGAAAATGAGATAAAATGGGTTGCTACCCCTGTGACTCGGATTGGATTATCGATCTTACCCTATTCACAATTGGCGACCACACCGAGAGACTGATTTCGAGTCCAGCGGAATGCAGCCAGCGCAAGAAGCAACGAGCGCGCCAAAAAAAAAAAGCTAAGCGAGTCCCTATACCGGGCGAGGATTTTGTTTTGTTAGAGAATGAACCGACAAACAGCGACACCGAGGATGCGCAAGGGGGCGAAAAGATATATGTAGGAATTGTAACTGCGCCAACAACATCAGCGCAGGGAAGTAAAGAGGTTGCACCATCTACCATTATTGACGCGCAGGACACAAGTTTGGATGAAATGCGGCAAGAGTTTGCAGCGCAGGCGAAAAGACAGCAGCGATTGACGATGTTGATTAGACAGAAGGAGGGCGCGACTTCACCAGAGGATGTCGGTCCGGTCAACGGAACTTTCAATGAACCAAACATCGTCGGAAGTGTTCCCAGAAAAGTGAAGCCCGTGGCTACAAAGGAATTTCAAGAAATGGAGAGTCCTAGTGTGTTAACCGGGAGGATCTCGGAGGAAGACTTAGCCAGGTACATTGAGGAACACTACCGAGTAGCAAAACAAGACTACGGGTATAGCTCTTTGGACCCACCTTACACGAAAGAAGTAGTCGCTTACAAGTTCTCGCGTGATTACACATCGCCTAAGTTCAAGGTATACACGGGGCAAGGAAACGCACGAGGGCATCTGGGTCGTTTCCTCTCAACAATGAACCAACACGCGAAAGATGGAAACCTATGCCTAAAGGAATTTTCAAAATCCTTGTCCGATACTGCATACACCTGGTACGACAACTTAAAACTAAGAAGTATAGCAACATGGGAGGAGATATCGCGCTTATTTCTCAAAAAATTCTTTTACGCGAAGAGGCGAGTAACGTCGGTCGATTTAGCGCGAACAACAATGGGGATTGACGAAGACCCTATGAAGTACATTACGAGGTTCCGAAGCCACGCGCTCGAATTAAGTGAGGATGTGCCGGAAGACAGGTTGGTTGAGATCTGTGTTGGAAAGATGACTGCCACCCTACGTTTCGCCTTGTCCAACTTTCAGTTCCAAACATTCGTAGAATTGGAAGAAGCAACGGCGCGGGTATCAGACTGCCTTGGGATATTCCAGCAAGCAAAGATAGAGCAGACGTAGTACAATTCAGCTAACTCGTTAAGCGCGGCAATTACCGGCAGTGGACCTGTTCCAGGGAACAAGCGTCCAGCACCTTTCCAGCCATATCAAGGCGCGACACCACAAGGAGGACGGGGTGGGAATAATTCCAACAGCCAGCGTCCCATCCCGGCGCCTATACCTTGCACTAAGGAGCAAATCGAGAACCTTGTCGATCAGTGGGTCGCTAACGGAGAAAAATTAACTTACCACCCGTTGTTGTAGATTTAAATACAGTCAATAAAGCGCACGAACAATACTGCCACTTTCACAGGAGGGTGAACCACCCAACCCTCGACTGTTATGGCGTACGAAACGCGTTTTGGAGGAAAGAAAGAGCAGGGGAGATAGACCTCGGGCGACAACAAGACAAGGACCCCTTTCCCAAACACAACGTTATGATGATTTCTCATGACCCTAGAGACGAAGAGTGGGCGGCATGGGAGGATTCCAAGGAAGAAGCATGTGAATTATCTAGCGAAAAGCCGGATTTTGAGGGAACGAACAATGTCGCATTCCAGTTCTCCAAGACCATCATTGCACAACAATTCTTTGACTCCCTCGGTTTTAGTGAAGACCAGAATAGGGAGGCATCTCAGGCAATCGCCGTTATAGCTGCAGGTCATCAGGCGCTATCAAGAGGAAGGATTACTTTTGACGACATCGATATATGCATTCCTGGGGAGCACCTACGCCCGTTGTATCTCACTGCAACTGTCAATAAGCAGCAATTAAGAAGGGTGTTTATCGATGGAGGAGCATCGCTAAACCTCATCTCGGTACATACCTTGGATTTGTTGGGCATACCAAGAGAAGAAATCAGGGAGCGGAAAACAGTGGTGCGCGGTTTCGGAGGTCACACCCAGGAAGCAATTGGAATAATATGTCTTACCATGTCCATCGGGCCAATTGAACCATCAGTACCCTTCCATGTATTAGACGATCATACTTCGTTTCACCTGCTCCTAGGACGCGGATGGATACGTGACCATCATGTCGTGGCATCCACTTACCATCAATGCATTAAAACTAGCATTGGAGGGAAGGAATACAGGGTACCCGCCACAAATAACCCTTTTGGACCTGAAGAGGCGTACATGGCGGAAGCAGTCTTTTATAAGCCAGGGGAACAAAGTGAAGCAGTCGTAATAGGTCTATCTCGGACAATCCCTCTACCAAAGTGGGAAGAAGACAACAAAGTTTCGGTCTTCAACCCCGCTCGCTTGGTAATACCCAAGGAGAAAAGGAAGGTCGAAGAAAAAGCATCCGTGTTCATCGCCAAAAGACTAGGGGCGCCAACAAGCGTCAAAAGATCAAAATTAGAATCGGAGCCCCGATTCCACCGCTTCCCACTCAGAGCGGGGGACACGTATACAGATTATAGCAATCAGCGGAGGTGATGCCGCCTGATCAGTTGTGCGAAGCGTCTACAAGCCAGGCGACACCATCTCCCAACGAAGAGGAGAAAGTAACAACAGAGTCTTTACCAGTGGAAGAACCTATAGAGATACCCTCCTTAGACGAGGTGGAAGAAGTAAACATTGGGGATAAGGAGGAACGGCTGATCAAGATCAGTATGTCCCTCGGGAGGGAAGAGCGGAGAAGAATGATCGAATTACTAAAAGAATATAAGGATGTATTCGCTTATACATATAGCGAGATGTTAGGTTTAGACGCGGAATTGGTCTTCCATTCCTTAGATGTGATGCCACACGCTCGCCCTATAAAACAAAGAAGTCGCACCTTTCATAAGGATGTCGCGTTAGCAATAAAGGAGGAGATTGAGCGATTGGTGGCAGCAAAATTTATCAAACCCATAAAGAACGCGCCATGGTTAGCCAACATCGTACCAGTAATGAAGAAAAACGGAAAAATCCGCTGTTGCGTCGACTACAGAGATTTAAACAGGGCCTTTCCGAAAGATGAGTTCCCGGTGCCTAATGTCGATATGCTAGTAGATGCGACTAGCAACCACCAAATGTTCTCATTTATGGATGGTTACAGTGGCTACAATCAGATTAAAATGAACACCATAGACGCGCACAAAACAACGTTCCAGACGCCGTTCGGTTGCTTCTATTACGTGGTGATGCCATTCGGATTGAAGAACACAGGGGCGACTTACCAACGAGCCATGGTATCTATCTTCCATGAATTGATCCATAGGCAAGTCGAGGTATATGTCGATGACATTGTGGTCAAGTCCCAGAAGAAGGAAGACCACATCAATCACTTACGTATGGTATTTGAGCGCTGTAGAAAGTACAAACTCAAGATGAACCCTCTGAAGTGCGCCTTTGGGGTCACATCAGGCAAATTCTTAGGGTTCGTGGTTACTAGCACGGGGATCCAAGTAGATCCAGGAAAGGCGCAAGCAATACTTAGTATGGACAGCCCCGCCAACGTGCAGGAACTTCAAAGCTTCCTGGGGAAAATATCGTATGTTCGGAGGTTCATACCGGGCCTCGCACAGATGATGGCCGCTTTTACTCCACTTTTAAAGAAAGGATGCATATTCCAGTGGGGAGACGTTCAGGGGAACGCTTTCGAGAGTATAAAGCGATGCCTAACTTGTCCGCGAGTCCTTCAACCACCGATACCTGGGGAGCGCTTACATCTTTATCTAGGATACACTTCCGAGGCCATAGGAGCGCTCCTCGCCCAGGATTTGGGAAACGACCAGCTTTTTTCTATATACTACGTGAGCCGCGTACTGAAAGACGCTGAGGTAAGATACCCACGGATCGAGCAAGCGTGTCTGGCCCTGATATACACAGCTCAAAAGCTGAGACCATACCTGTTGGCGCATCAGACTGTGGTAGTTGTCGCGGCAAACCCCATGGTCTATTTGGCCGAACGACCATACCTGACTGGTCGAACCGCGCGATGGCCTCTTCAGTTGTCAGAATTTGGATTACATTACCAAAGACCGCGAGACATAAAAGGCCAAGCAATCGCAGACCTCTTAGCCGCATTCCCAGGAAGTGATGAGACCGATATCCATGAGGATATCCCAGGGGAGGTAGCTGAGCTCGAAGAGGAATACGCATGGGACATGTACTTCGATGGGTCGTCTTATGGAACATACGGAGGAGCAGGCATCGTGTTTGAAACACCAGAAAAGGTGTTACTTTCGTTCGCCTTTAAACTAGACTTCGTCTGTAGCAATAATGTGGCTGAATACGAGGCGTTCCTAATAGGACTCAAGCTGGCTGAACGAATGGAACTTCGTCGAATCCATGTACATGGCGACTCGAAATTGGTCACAAGCCAAGCAGGAGGAGAGTTTCATGTCAAAGAAGAGCGTTTGGCACCTTACCGCGTGGAAGCGTAGGAGCAGATGACTAAATTTGCCCAAATAGAATTAGGGCACACGGGAAGATCCATGAACAGACATGTCGACGCCTTGGCGACACTAGCTGCAAAAATTAATTTGAACAGCAAGGATGAAGGCTCGATTACTATACACAGACAAGAGCTCCCCAGTACATGGTTACGAGGGATGAAATTCGAAGAAGAAAACGATTGGAGGAAAGGAATCATGAGGGAGCTCGATAAGCCGAAGGAAGAAAGGTCGATATTGTTCAAAAGGCTGAAATCCTTTGTGGTTATCTAGGGGCAACTATACTACCGAATGGCGGGTGGAGCCCTAGCGTGGTGCGTAGGGAATCAAGAAGCAGTGAACCTCTTAAACAAAGTTCATCAGGAAACCTGCGGGCACTCGGGAGTACTTACGCTATACAGAAGGCTACAAAGGAAAGGGTACTACTGTCCCGAGATGGCAACGCAGGCCGCGACCTTACAAAATAATTGCGCGGAATGTCAATCACCGTCGCAACCGTCATAGGTTTGTACGGTTGAAGAGTTGGACTGGAGGCAGCCTTACATTAATTATTTAAGGAACGGATTACTCTCGGGAGACGATGTGGAAGCCTTGGTAATAAAGAAAAAAGCGGTGCGTTTCTTCATCAATGATGGGATATTGTACAGGAGGAGCTTTAACAATGGAGCCCTAAGGTGCCTAAATAAAGAAGAAGCACAAATAGTGATGACCAAAGCTCATGAGATGGAGCACCAAGGAAAGCGCAAGTTATTTATACATATTCACGAAGGGGGGGTACTATTGGCCTACCATGGAGGCTGACACAACGGATTTTGTAAGAAAATGCGACATCTGCCAGCTCCATGGGAATGTCATACAAGTGCCGCACAAAGAATTACATAGCGTGGTTACTCCATGGCCCTTCCACTGCTGGGGTCTGGACTTGATCGGCCCCATAAATCCTCTATCCTCTGGGAGGCATAAATACATAATCACGGCCACGGAGTACTCCACCAAGTGGGTAGAAGCAGCGCCCCTGCGAAATTACGAGGGAGAAACTATCACTGCGTTCATCAAAGAATATATCATCTGTCATTTCGGCGCACCAATGATCATTCACTCGGACAACGGTACTTCCTTTATCAACCAGAAGGTGGCGGATCTGCTGGCCAAGTACCGTATAAAACAGCACACATCGACTGAATACTACCCACAAAGAAACGGATTAGCAGAATCCACTAACAAAACGCTACTGAGGATTCTGAGCAAAACTGTCCATGATCATCATAGAAGCTGGCACAAGCAGTTGCCCCTAGCACTATGGGCTTATAGGATCTCCAAACGGAGTTCAACAGGGGCGTCTCCCTATTCCTTAGTGTATGGAGAGGATGCCATCTTACCAGCTGAAGTAGCGGTGCCATCCGCCAGAGTAGCTATGGCCAGCCACACAGAACCAGATGATATAAGTAGAATCGCGCACCTCGATGCACTCGCAGAACGTAGGGCCAGTGCGGAGCACTTCGTTAAAACTTACAGGGCCACTAAGGCGCGTTATTATAACAAGAAAGTAATACCGCGCTCCTTCGAAGTTGGTGATATTGTGTTAAAAATTGCAAAGCACGTACAGAGAAAAGCAAAAGCTGGAAATTCGCGGCAAACTGGCGCGGGCCTTAAATTGTGCGAAAGATTGCGGAAAGCGGTTACTACTACCTCAACCACATGAGTGGGAAGGATATCGATACTCCGATCAATGGTAAATGGATTAAATTATACTATGCATAAGCGGATAAAGCCAAATGATTAATGGCAGTAGTTTCACTTCTCTTTTATTTATCTTTTTTTTTTTAATCACCCCACACCAACCCCTCGGCACAAACCGTAGGGTGGGGGGGTGTGTGTGGAAGCAAAAAACAAAATACACCCTACCCCTTTTCTATAATCAATTTCTGATCTTGTGGGCACTGAAAACCCTTGAGGAGCGCACTGAACACGTTGTCTCTTATAACACAAATCGATTTAACATAAGGGCACTGATAACCCTGGTCGATTGGGCACCGAAAACCCTTAAGGAGCGCACTGAACACGCTGCCTCAGGAGCGGACTGAGCACGCTACCTCGTAACATAAATCGATTTAACACAAGGGCAATGATAACCCTGGTCGATTGGGCACCGAAACCCTTAAGGAGCGCACTGAACACGCTGCCTCAGGAGCGCACTGAACACGCTACCTCTTCACAATCAGATTCAATCCAATGCAAAAGAGCACTAATAACATTAGCCCACGAGGTACATAAAAAAGAGCTTTCAAAAGTCTCTAACATAAACAAGAGGCGCGCGTAGTAAACTTCGTCTCTCTTTTATACAGTACTAAGCAAACATAAAGAAAAATCAACCAATTACAGGAAAGCACGCCCTCACAAGTACTAGGAACACTAAAACACACATCAAACATCGGTCAAATTGGCCAGCTCGGCCTCACATTCGGCAACGCGCTGTGCGACAAAGTCAACAGAATCCTTCGCATATTCTACATAGTCTTCTTCTCGGGAAAGTTGTTGCACGAGGTTATTATAGCGGTGACGCGCCCTACCCATTAAAGTTGGTTCCGCGCCCGCACGACGAATCAATCCCATAGTCTCACACTGATCAGAGAGGGCAGCGCGTATGTCCTTGCATCGCTGCTCATGCGAATGAAGTAAACCTCTCGTCTCTAAAAGGACATCACGTAAGCGTTTTGCTTCTTTCTCAAGATTAGTGCCAATGCGCCAGGAATAGCAGGGAAAGCCAATACCCACAAACCATCCAAAGAAGCCATCTCGATTGATTGAAATGAAACAAAGTAACAATTGAAAACGCTTTAATACCGACAAATTGGCACATTTAATGTAAAGGAAGCCACCACGGGCATGTACGACACGTGTTTGATAGAAATACGTTTTCATTAATTAAAACAGGCCATACGACATCTACACAAGGAAAAAGATTAAACCAAAGGCATGACCGCGCCTACAGCTAGGGCGCGCCTACAACGCTCCAACTC
>JAJJMA010025507.1:2784-13663 GCA_023529015.1 Papaver nudicaule
AGGGGGGTTATGGACCGAGATTCCCTCGGTCCATAAGGTTTTTCTGCACCATTATAGTAGGATCAAACAGCAATATGGGCAAGAGTATTTGCAATCACAAAGACAAAGAGCCTCAAGATATTGATTTTGTTAAGCATTGTGGGGTGCAAAGAAAGCATATGATTAGTCTCTAGTTGATTTTCTCTTAATTTTTACTCTTGCTCATTCAGCTTTATACAAAGATTGTGTTAGTAGGATTGGAGATTAGATGTTATCACATGGGTCCATCCATCCATGTTGTGCATGGATTGCAAACACCGTCGCATTAATATTTTAACATTCATCCTGTTTTTCAATGTTCTTCTTTCACCAGGTGGACCCATTTACTTTCCTTGCGTCATTAGGGAATATCAAAAAGAATCCGGGCATATTTGCCCTATTCTCCCATCCAGCTTGACGCGTTAAGGGATGGCTAAATGGGTGGGCGAAAAACCAGCTATACCCTTTCCCAACCGAGTAAAATGTCTGTACTACCCTTTCCTTAATCTTTAAACCTAAACCTACCGAATGAACCTGGTTCATTCTTCTCCTCCCCTTCTCCTCTTCCCTTCCCCTTTTCTTCCACAACCACCATTATCATCCTCTATCACCACCCAATTCCGCCCCTATCTTCTCTTTTACCACCATTCTCAACCCATATTCCCAATTCTATTCGGTGGCTTCTCAATTATTTGATTTCATCGTCGATTATTCGTCGTTAAGCGTCGATTCGATAACGATTCATCGTAGATATAATGGCTCCGAAAAAGAATAAAGGAAAGGAGAAAGAACCCACTCCTCCTGCTAGTCCAACATCTTCTTCTTCTACTACCCCTTCAATTCAACGAGAATTTGCAGGCGAAGAAGACGACTCTGACCCAGAAATTCGGGGCTGGTTCGAAGGAGATGATAGAGAAAACGCTGTATTGAAAGAAGTGGTTCCACCAGAATTGGTTCCACCAAATCCAATGGTTTCAGTGAGGTAATTCTCAAGCTTTATGTATGAATTTAGCAATTAGGGTTTTCATTTTTCGCCCTGAAAAACTAGGGTTTATGTATGAACATCCTAACTCGGTAGCTTATAGAGCTACCGAGTATGAAAATTTACAGAGTCGGTGGCTCTTTTGCTTACCGAGTGCTTATGGATTATACTCTCCTCGGCAGCTCTTTTTACTTACCGAGTATGATAAGTCATATCTGTAAAATTTTTAAGCGATAATCGGTAGCAACTTCTCCTGCCGAGTAACAATTTTTCTTACTCGGTAGTTATTTTGGTTGCCGAGTATTTTTGTGCTGCTGAAGGGTTTAACAGCACTCGGTAACTCACTTATTTATCGAGCTACCGAGTATAAGTACTCTGCAGCTATACCAAGCTACCGAGGGTCAATTCTCCTTACTCGGTTTCTTTTTTGGTTGCCGAGTATGTGTTTTGTGCCTTCCATTTTACACTACTCGGTAGTTACATGTACTACCGAGTGTTGTTAGACACTTGTACTTTGTTTTAGAACCTGATATGCTAGTTTTTCTTTTCTTTGTTTTGTACTTTGGTATACATTAGGGCCAAGGAAATTAGAACAAAGCGACGATTCGACAGGCCTGAACAATACAATATAAATACCCAATCTAATCTAAATATCCTATCTCCGGAAAGTCTACCAGCACGAACTAAAGGGGGTCAGAAATTGACCGCTAAACACCGCAAACAAAAAGAACAGGAGGCTGCTGCTGCTAAGGCTGCTGCTAAGGCTGCTGCTAGGGCTGCTAAAAAGGATGCTAGGGCTGCTGCTGCAGAGAGATGGAGTCAAGATCAGGGTGTTCCAACTACAGGGACTTCAGGTGCTGAAGGTAACTCTATTAGAGGTGTTTCTAGTGGAGGTGGTGCAGGTAGAGGTGGAGCTAGTAGAAAACAACCTAGGGCTGCTCCTGCAACTCAGATTGAACAAGAAGAAGAAGAACATGTTGATCAAGAAGAAGATAATGTTAATAAGAAAAGTAAGGAGAAAACTAAGGAGCACTTGAATTTCAAAATGATCGCAGGTCACGATGACGAAAAACCTCCTGGAACCCCTAACGATGGTGGTGAATTGCTTTTTGGTTACAAATGCTCTTGGGCGCAAGCAATCTATTGTGCCGAGGTAAGAGGTTCAACCATTTTGTTTTTTTTTTAGTTATTTGGTTACCTATTGTTGCATACCTATAGTCATGTTTATGTTGTTATCCTAGGATCATGTGCAAGCAATTCGAATTCTGAAACCTGTATCTTCGGCGGGGAAAATGAAGTTGTGGCCCAAAGAAGATCTTTGTTCCGGAGCTCTTGCGCATGTGGAGGCCTCGGGGTTGTTGCCAGCTGTAGAAAACTCAATGATAGACCATGATAGGGTCTTCATATCAGCCTTCCTCGAGCGTTTTTATGGCGAGACCGACACTATACATATGCCATGTGGAGAAATGGCAATCACTCCAGAAGATGCACATGTTATCACTAAACTCTCGCCTGAGGGCAAGGCGGTTGCAGACGGCTACAACGTTTGTGTTAGTTGGAAAGAGCTCAACCGTCTCGTTTCTGAATGCCTTGGTTGGAGCCCGGATAAGTATGTGGAGGAGTGGAAAAAGTGTGCCTCATACAGGAATAGACAGCTCGACCTTAAATCACTAAGGGAGCAGTTTAGCGGAACTGCAGCGCGGGAACAAAAGGGGGAGGAGATATCTAGAGAAACTTGCAGGCATACGGCTACGGCGTACTTGCTCTATCTCCTTGGGTGTGTTATCTTCCCCAACAAGACAGGTAGTAGGGTCGATGTCAACCATTTACAGTTGCTGGAGCATCTTGACAAGGTCAACACCTACGCTTGGGGAACTGCATGCCTTGCATTCCTTCTGAAGGAGATGAGGACTGCCTCGAGGCAATATACTGCTCAAATTGGAGGAAATGTTGCTATACTTCAGGTAATTCTATCACCATAAACCTCGATTCCCAATTTTGTATTTCGCTTGCAACTTCTAACATTTTGTGTAATATACCTAGGTTTGGGGTTACGAACATTTCCCGGAAATCAAGCGAGCAACTAAAGATGATAAATGGGAATCGACTGAAGGTTATGGGAAGAGGTGGATATTCACTAGAGGTCAAACTCAGGCGAGAAAACCCATCCAAGCACAAGAATTGATTGACCTCCGGATTCAGTTCGACAACATTACGGTTGATGACATTATCTTTGATCCATGGAAGGATAATGCGGATATATCCCGTGTCCCGCTGAGATGGTTTTTTGGGGGTTTGTGGCACCCTCTTGACTATGTGATGTATAATCCAACTCGTGTAATGCGTCAACTAGGGAGGGTCCAAGGAGAACCTTGGAGTATGTTGTTTGCCGATGGGTGGAACAAAGTTGATATTGCTAGATGCGGATGGACAGGAGATGCAATCACGGTTGAACACGACAAAGCTCCAACCATAAAAGAGCAGTGGAATGTGAGAAATCAATTTATAGTTAATACTGGCGAATGGGTTGTGGGACAGGCTGATGTGGTGCCGGAATACATGGAATGGTACCGGAATGTTTCTCACCCCTTTGTGATTCGTTCCGATGGGAATCAGCCTATCTCAACTACATTACCTCCAAACAAGGGTGGCGGCAAAACTATCTGTGGGTCTCTCCTTAAGGGATTGCCCAAAGCTATGGTTGAGAGATTGGTACGTATTCTTGAGAAATTTTCTTAAATTTTGGTTTAAATTATAAATTACGGTTTAAATGTGTTGAATTATGCTTTGAATTTCATACAGAAACATAGAATTGAGTTTGCAACTACCGCTCTTATGGGACATCTCAAGCTAAAAGAGCCTCTGAAGACGCGAAAAATCACAGAAACCTGTGAACTTATCAAAAATTTTGATAATGAAGCATATGCTACGCAGTATGGAGAGAGTAGTGAGCCAATGCAGGGGAGCAAGCGTCCGTTGGATTCAACCAGTGCTGATCAAGAAGACGATGCTGATGAAAGTGGTAGAGGTGGAGCTCCTAAGCGAATCCCGAAGATAATCCGTTCTAAACGAGGTCGTGGTGGTGGCCGTGGTAATTGAAGTAAGTGGTTTGTTAAACTTACTTTTAAAAGATGTTGGACTTTTAATGTGTTTGGATTGCATTTGTTTGTTTTATCCCTTTAATGTGTTCGGATTTCATTTTTTATTACGTTTGTTACACTCTATTGTCAGAATAGAAACACTACTCGGTTGCTTAATTTTAATTTCTGAAGCTACCGAGTATACCTGGTTTTGCAATTGTCATTCTGTCTTTAGAAATAGGAATAATCGGCCACTTAGTTAGCATTTTTAAGCTACCGAGTATTATTGTTGTTTAGAAGATATACCACTCGGTTGCTTGTGGTTGCTACCGAGTACTGGTTAGAAGATTCAATACTCGGTTGTTTGTTGTTGCTACCGAGTGCCTAAGTTCAGTTAGAAGATACACTACTCGGTTACATTTTGTTGCTACCGAGTATGTATTGCATACCATAAAAGTTGTATTGCACTACTGGTTTAGACAAATAAAATTTCATTAACTAACAACTTAATGGACTACATTGAAATTAAATCAACAAACATTCCAGCGAAGGAGGAAACTCTTTAGTTCGGCATAATGTGGTTCGTACTCGAAATCTCGACCTTTCCCTTGTTTCCATACCTTCAAAGTCGCAGTATATACTTCATCCTCCGTAACATCTTTCCCAAGTTGAGCTCCGACCAAGCGACGAAAGTGCATAAAATCACGTGCATTTTGGTGTATGATCCACCATCGATCTGACAGGCCTCTTGCATCTCGCACATATTGTTTTGGTTGAAGGTCGATGTCTTGTTCGATATAATTCCAAATGGAGTTCCAGTTGATGTCTTTGCACGGTTTCGATATAACATACTTCGACCTATTGCCACGATTTTTTTGTAATTCATAATAGAACATAACGTCTTTACAAAGACGTAGATCTTCTTCCAACGTAAACGGAGCAAAACTAGCTTTCTTTCGTGTTGATGGAGGAGGAGATAATGGTTTTTGAGATGGAGTACACTCATAAAAGTATTCATGAACTACCTTATGAGTGAAGTTTCGATAACGTGTACGAGGAGGAGGAGATGATGGAGGAGTACCGACTAAAACGAAGTTTGGTTGGGGAGATGATGGAGGAGTTGTTGAGCTAGGTTCCTTCGGTTTCCGTAACAAAGAGAGTATTTGTTGTGGTGATCGAATTACCCTTTTGTTATTTGAAGATGAACTTGCCATTGTGGAAGAAGGCAAAATAGGATGGCTTTGGTTTTTAAGGAAATGGGTTTGGGGAAGATTGAATTTATAGCAACTACTCGGTGGCTTTGGTTGAATGCCCAACGGATATATATTTTGAAAAAAAAGTACACATTTTCAGAACGGCTACAATACTCGGTAGCTCGATTAAGAGTATAAGCTACCGAATATAAAGATTCAGAAATTTATGTACATTCGGTGGAGACATGATCTACCGAATGGGAACATTCAAATTTTTAGGGACATTTTTAGGCACTTTTACCCAAAAATAGTGTCGTTTGGGAATATCTCTATAAAAGAAAAACCTTCTTCCCAACAACAGCCACACCAATAACCCAACTTTGTAAGCTCAAACCACTTATATGAAATGGAAAATCAACCAATGACAAACATTGCACAATGGGATGACGAGGAGGATGGTTCGTTGGTAGCTGCGTTCATCATTTTTTACAAAAAGCATCCAAATGCTGGTTACGTATCGTTTTGGAAGGGTGTAGGGGTTCATTATCAACACATCACCGGGAATACCAAAGAACGCACGTGGGAGAAACTAGCAAATAGATTTGACTACATCAAAGGCCGTATGAGAGAGCATTGTATAATATGTCAACTGATAGGTTCTCCATGGCAAGACGAACACACTTCGGAAGAAGATGTGAGTATTATCTTCTCGTTTTCTATCTTGATCCAATCATGGTGTATTTGCACACTAAAGTTTTGTTTTTAACAATTTCAGAAATTAGCTTTCAAGACGCTATGGAGGCAGCGGAACGGGGCTCGCAGATTTCGACATGGATGGATTCTGAAGATGCTGCTAAAGCACTCAACGAAATTCATCACCGATTGGCTATTAGTCAATGATCCACACGCCACTTACTAGTTCTGTTTACATGATAATCGGTAACACTATGGAGTTACCGAATCGAAATTCGGCAGCATATATGTTTTTACTGCCTACCGAATATATTTACTTTCAAATATTGTACTTTATATATATTCGGTAACTATATAAAGCTACCGAATGTACCTCGTAACTCTCAACCACAACGGTAATATAATGACAAATGTATCCGTTGGGGCTGGTGCCTCTATTTAAGATTAGTTTCTGCACCCGTTTTGCCCACTCAACCAAAACTGATCTTGCCCTCTCAAAAACAAAACTTATCTTCAAGAAAAATGGGTGATTATATTTCTTTCACCAATGAAGACGAGCTTATGGTTATCAAATCGTTTATTCCAGTGTACCTTGAACGACCAGCAGAACGCCACTCAATGTTTTGGAAGAGAGTTAAAGAAATCCACGTTGAATTAGATGGGAATCCAAAAGGCCGTAAATGGAGGGACTTAAGCGACGCATTCGACCACCTAAAGATGATCTTCAAAGATTATATTCGGATTCAAAAATGGGTTAGACGATCTCATGGCTCTCGTTCCATCCAAGACCAAGTGAGTATTTTTACACTTCCAATGTTCATACAATATTGAAGGTTGTAACTAACTTCTATTTATCTTGTGATTCAAGGTGGCACAAACCAACGTACTTTGGGACATACGACATGGAGGCGAATTCAAGCATTTACAACATTATATGTATCTTAAGACGTATGCTCCGACATATCTCCGAGTACTGAGTTCTGAGGTTAGAAGGTCTGGTTAGAAGTAGGGATTGAGAAGATGAAACTTCCGATGAATTGTAGTGAAATAAGGTTGTATTTCCCTTTGGGTGATGCACCATTCGGTAAATCGGGTTAGTAAACAAGCTACCGAATATGTACTCGGTAGTTAAATTATACTTACCGAATATCTGTACCAATATCCTGTACCAAAAATCAATATAATCGGTAACCCAATGATCTGCCGAGTTTACAATCGGTAGCTTTCATTGTCTACCGAGTATGCTTTCCTTAAATTTGTTTATTCTGACAGAATACGTATGAGCTACCGACTGGTACATAATTAGCATTATGGATCTACCGAATATAAGAACAGAAATCCAAACAAGTGCATTTACCATAATATGTTCCAAGTACAAGTTTCATTTAACCCAAAAAGCTTGCTCTAATCAAGATATATTGTCAATAAAAGGCCCAAAATTCATCCACACTAAGATACATACCTTATTCCACATCAGTCGTGCCGCTCGGAAGGGGATGTTGAACCTTCCAATCTTCTATGTTGGACGCATACTTCTCAATCCAAGCACTACAGTGGTTGTCTGGAAAATGGGTTGAATACCCTGCCATGGGAGGTAGGGGACAATCTTCTTTTAACCTCAAGCCAATGAAATGGTCGGGGCCTATAAACGCTATGACGACTCTTCTACCGACGTTTTCCTCCGTACAAACCGATCTTGTAGGTACAAAAGTCGAACAATGACCTATCCCAATCGAAAAATAATGGACAACGCAATCGAATGAGTCAGCAATTAGATATCCACACCATGGCATACGCATCCAATACTTGGGAACAACCGTCTTCATATTCTTTCGGCCATTAATACGGGCAAGATCATCGTTGAATTGTTTCAATTTATCCCTACGATTACCTTCCAAATTCATTCCAATATAGAATTCCTTGTCCTTGAGGAGTTGCTCTCCCATCTTCTTCCTTGTATATCCCACTGGAGTGAGGTTGTCGACAAAAACTTGTTGGCGCATTCCAAGTTGCTCCACAACGACGTGAAAACCACAATTTCCATCACGTGGAACATCATCGATTGCTAAAACAAATTTCCATACACATTCCGGAAGTTCTTCTAAATAATGTTGAGAGAGAATGGGAGGACGTACCGTAGTTGTTACCAACACATCTCCAACACTCTCCCTTGTCGACGACTTTGGTTTCACTTGCCTTGAACATTCTCCCTTTTCAACAATGGGTCGTCCCCTTTTTTTTGGAACCGGATCCGGTGCAAAGTCAGCTTCTGTGTGCTCATGCAGAGAAGGATCACACTCAGAAGAATTCTGCTGCTTTGTGGCCGAAATCTTCATATTCTTCAACTCTAGTCTTTCTAGTTTTCTTGGTTTAAGGGTTGGCGGTCTTCCTGGTGGCTTTTGCTTCATTGGTTCTTCATATAAATTTAAGAAGGGGTGCATTGCCACCTCCAAGTCGTCGTGGAGGTTCTGCTTTTGAGAAAAATCGTTCTCGTCGTACATTGTAGCGATCCGACGACACAACGGCGTTTCCATAAAAGCAACTTGGGGGTTCTTTGAGGGATTTGGAGTGAAAGATAGTTGCTTCCAAAACGGATCAATGTCTCTCATATCAATTCTGTGTACGTACTTACCAAGCTTATGCGGACAAGGTAGTCCGATCCCCGACATCGTCTTACAATTGCAATTATCATCCGGCACACCGTGCTCCATATACCACTTAAAGTCTCTCATCATGTGCTTTATGGCCCATTGCGACACTCTAGAAGTTAAACCACGAAGAAGTGGATGACCTTTGTATTTTCTAAAATATCTTTGCCTACTCCACTCCATTTTTGCCTTTATTCTAGTCAAATCACGCTTGGTGAACTCGTGAATACCATGTTGGAGCGACACAACCCCATTTTGACCTCCATTAAGAATCCTTTTCAGTCTCCCATGTTGAGCCTCCACCACACTTGTTGCCTCGTTCTTATAGTTTTTATAATCATATGTCCATGCACGGACAAACATCTCCTTTAGCGGCAACCACTGTTTTTGGCAATACTCTACTGCCAATTTGTGTTTTGGGTTCTGACTCCACTCGAATATCCAAGCCTCCAGGTTCAGCTCATACTCCGCCTCGGTCATAGACCAAACAATCTTATCCCATCCTTTTTGAAATAGCAAAAATAATCGGTGACCATCCTTAAACGCCTCCTCAAACTTTTTGTCCTCTTCCTCTCGTTGTGCATCGGTGAGTTTACTAAGACGTTCCCGTTCCTCTAATTCAATGTCCGCACCTTTTGGACGCCTTTCGGTTGAATATGCTTTCTGCAATGCGCTCTGATGTTACACTGGATGTGCCAACTGCAAAGAATATTGTGGGAACCAGGAAATACTTCTTGGATGGCATTCATCAAGGCTTGTTCGTTGTCCGTAACGAAAACGTTTGGAATTTCACCCGGATTGTAAAGACTCTTCACCTTGTTCAACATCCAAACATAACTTGGTTCGATCTCCCTATCCATCAAACCCCAAGCCACGGTGAAACTTTGTTTGTCCGATGTGTGGCAAGCAATATTGATCAACGGCATGTTGTATTTATTGGTCTTGTAAGTGCAGTCAATCAACAAAAATTGGTGGAAGCATCTTGCAAGTTTAATCATATCCGGATGCGCCAAAAAAATACGTTTCACTTCCCCGTTAATGGTTTGTCTTCTCATTGTGTAGTTGTGTTGCTCGCATAACCAAGCCGATTGAGACATAATCAATCGACCATCCCAATCAATCTTACTAAACATGGCTTTCGCGGCTTTAACTGTATTCAAAGTAGACAAGTTGTTGGGGTCTTGCTCCCTTATCATAGTGAGGATTTGATTCCCGGTACTTGTGCCCATCATTGCCCTTACAATATCCATTTGAGGTGGAGTCAACTTAGCATAAGCAACGTGCCCAACAAGACTTTCCGGAGGATCATGGTTGTGATAACCATTCATTACTTTCATTCTCCACAATTCATCTTTGCCTAGATTATAAACAAGCTTGAACGGACAATCGGTCTTCTTTGAATGAGTATCGTAGATCCTGTCGGTCTTCTTTATAGGCTTATAACCCTTTCGTTCATGACTCTCACCCTTCCTACTGCACTCACAAATCATTTCAAACCTATTCCACCTTGATTGTTGACCGGTAACCACTACGCACATGATCTCTCTTGCGCGCACCTCAAGCCAAGCCTTTGCATCATCCCTCTCTTTCCATGTCTAGGCGAGAAAGTCACAACAATTACAAAACCAAACCAAAAGGGATAAAATCGTAGATAAATACAAGTGTAGGAGGCATACCAAGTCAGTTAGATAGTGTGAGGAGGTATCGGGTCGCAAATATGAATCATATTCAACAACATCATCCTCGGGAAGGTCCCCAAAGGGTATAACCTACAAAGAAGATTGAAAACATTAGTCAAATAAATTGGAAAACTAACAACAATCGGTAGCTCGATGAAAAAGACAAGCTGCCGAGTAGTACTGGAAAGAATGACTCGGTAGCTAAATAAGCCACCGAATATAGATGAGGTTTGGCCAATATTCTGTACCAAAAACCAATATGAATCGGTAACCATTTGAGCCACCGAGTGTACATTCGGTAGCTTCGAAGTCTACCGAGTATACATTCGGTAGCTTATAAGTGATTTCGAGCTACCGAATGGTTACTTTATTATGCATGTACGGATGGTGGTTGGGATATTCGGTGGCTCCATTAATGGCCTGGATCTACCGAATATTCTAACTGCAACATTCAAAGCATGCAAACTTTGATTTTTCATACGTCAATCAACCATTACAAGCTAATGGGTTTCAAATTAGAGAGCTACCTGATCATTTGGAGTCGAGTTCACTTCCTTTCCCTTCTTTGATTCTTGATTTTCTTCCA